>JAOTNS010001256.1:0-61872 GCA_028476615.1 Culter alburnus
TTCCAGGTACTACTCATTGATTCACTCTGATCTTCTTCATCATATATGAACCCATTTTGACTTACGAAACAAATTTCTCACAAATTAGTCCTCAGTGATGAACTTTTTATGTAAACTGTTTTGACTCCTTGATGATACGTCAGCTATAGATATTGCCTGTTGACCTTAATGAATATATTTCTGGCAAATTAGTGCTCGATCATGAACTTTCAATACATCTCATTTAAGATCATTTAAATTTAAATTTAAATTTAATTTTAAATTTTAATGTTAGATCATTCTGATCTTACTTCATCCATACACGAGCCTATGTTGACCTACAGAACATATCTCTGGCAATTAGTACTCGATCTTGACTTTCAGTACATACTCATTGATTCAATGCTTTCGTACTTCAGCCACATAATGATCCATTTTTGACCTACTGAACAAATTTCTGTCAAATTAGTCCTTGATGATGAATTTCTGTACCGACTCATTGACTCCTTCTGGTGTTACACAGACAGACAGTAGTCCATATTTGACCTAAGGAACATATTTCTGGCCCAAGAGCGATTGATCTTGAACTTTCTATAGATGCTCATTGACTCCTCCTGACTTTATTTCAACATCAGAATAACATCAGTGTAAGGCAACATCAGATGGAGTCAATAGTAATGTATGAAAGTTAAAACTGAGTACTCTTTGCCCAGAAATATGACCTTTAGATAAAATATGCAATATTCTCGGCTGACGTATCATCAGAAGGAGTCAGAGAGTATATACAGAAAGTTCATGATCGAGGATTATTTGGCAGAATATGTTCAGTAGGTCAAATAGGCAATACTCTATGGCTGACGTATCATCAAAAGGAGTCAATGAGATTATAAAAAGTTCATCATCGAGGACTAATTTGCCAAACATTTGCTCAGTAGGTCAAAATGGGTTCATATATGGCCGAAGTATAAGATCAGAGTCAATTAATGAGAATGTATTGAAAGTTCAGGATTGAGTACTTTGGGCCAGAAGTATGTTCATTAGGTCAAATACGGACTACAGTATGGCTGATGTGACATCAGAAGGCGTCAGTAAGTATATGTAAAAGTTCAAGATCGAGTAAAGTTTGGCCAGAAATATGTCCGTTAGGTCAAATATGCAATACTCTATAGCTGAAGTTTCATCAGAAGAAGTCATTGAGTCAGTGTAGAAATTTCTTGATCGAAGACTAATTTGCCAGAAATATGTTCAGTTGGTCTAATATGGACTGACTGATGGGTGGAAGTAACATCAGAAGGAGTCAATGATAATGTATAAACAGTTCAAGATGGAGTGGTCTTTGGCCAGAAATATGTCCATTAGGTCAATATGCAAATTCTGTGGCTGACGTATAATCTTGCGTCAATGAAAACGTATAGAAAGCTCATGATCAAGACTACTTTGCCAGAAATATGTTCAATATGGACTTCTGTATGGGTAAGTAACATCAGAAGGAGTCATTGTAATGTATGAAAAGTTCAAGATCAAGTACTCTTTGCCCAGAATATGTCCTATAGGTGAAATATGCTAATACTTGTATGGCTGACGTCATCAGGAGTCCATGAGTATAGAAAGTTCATGATCGAGGACTAATTTGCTAAAATATTTCCATTAGGTCAAGTAACATCAGAGTGAGGCAGGTATAAAGTTCACGATCGAGGACTCTAGGGACAGAAACATTTTAATCACGTCATGAATATGGACTTTTGTATGGGTAAAGTAACATCAGAAGGAGTCAAAAGAGTACTCTGTCTTAAACTTTTTATATACTTACTTGCCGCCTCGATCGCACATCTGCCATACTGTAGGCCATATTTGACCTAATGAACATATTCTTGGCCCAAAAGTACTCGATCTTGAACTTTCAGTACATACTCATTGATTCACTCTGATCTTACTTCATCATATATGAACCCATTTTGACTTACGAAACAATTTTCTCACAAATTAGTCCTCAGTGATGAACTTTTTATGTAAACTGTTTGACTCCTTTTGATGATACGTCAGCTATAGAGTATTGCCTGTTTGACCTTAATGAATATATTTCTGGCAAATTAGTGCTCGATCATGAACTTTCAATACATACTCATTTTAAGATCATTTAAATTTTAAATTTAAATTTAATTTTAAATTTTAAATGTTAGATCATTCTGATCTTACTTCATCCATACACGAGCCTATGTTTGACCTACAGAACATATCTCTGGCAAATTAGTACTCGATCTTGAACTTTCAGTACATACTCATTGATTCAATGCTTTCGTACTTCAGCCACATAATGAATCCATTTTTGACCTACTGAACAAATTTCTGTCAAATTAGTCCTTGATGATGAAATTTCTGTACCGACTCATTGACTCCTTCTGGTGTTACACAGACAGACAGTAGTCCATATTTGACCTAAGGAACATATTTCTGGCCCAAGAGCGATTGATCTTGAACTTTCTATAGATGCTCATTGACTCCTCCTGACTTTATTTCAACATCAGAATAACATCAGTGTAAGGCAACATCAGATGGAGTCAATAGTAATGTATGAAAAGTTTAAAACTGAGTACTCTTTGCCCAGAAATATGACCTTTAGATAAAATATGCAATATTCTACGGCTGACGTATCATCAAAAGGAGTCAATGAGATTATATAAAAAGTTCATGATCGAGGATTAATTTGGCAGAAATATGTTCAGTAGGTCAAATAGGCAATACTCTATGGCTGACGTATCATCAAAGGAGTCAATGATTATATAAAAAGTTCATCATCGAGGACTAATTTGCCAAACATTTGCTCAGTAGGTCAAAATGGGTTCATATATGGCCGAAGTAAGATCAGAGTCAATTAATGAGAATGTATTGAAAGTTCAGGATTGAGTACTTTTGGGCCAGAAGTATGTTCATTAGGTCAAATACGGACTACAGTATGGCTGATGTGACATCAGAAGGCGTCAGTAAGTATATGTAAAAAGTTCAAGATCGAGTAAAGTTTGGCCAGAAATATGTCCGTTAGGTCAAATATGCAATACTCTATAGCTGAAGTTTCATCAGAAGAAGTCATTGAGTCAGTGTAGAAATTTCTTGATCGAAGACTAATTTGCCAGAAATATGTTCAGTTGGTCTAATATGGACTGACTGATGGTGGAAGTAACATCAGAAGGAGTCAATGATAATGTATAAACAGTTCAAGATGGAGTGGTCTTTGGCCAGAAATATGTCCATTAGGTCAAATATGCAAAATTCTGTGGCTGACGTATAATCTTGCGTCAATGAAAACGTATAGAAAGCTCATGATCAAGACTACTTTGCCAGAAATATGTTCAATATGGACTTCTGTATGGGTAAAGTAACATCAGAAGGAGTCAATTGTAATGTATGAAAAGTTCAAGATCAAGTACTCTTTGCCCAGAAATATGTCCTATAGGTGAAATATGCTAATACTGTATGGCTGACGTATCATCAGGAGTCCATGAGTATCTATAGAAAGTTCATGATCGAGGACTAATTTGCTAAAATATTTCCATTAGGTCAAGTACATCAGAGTGAGGCAGGTATATAAAGTTCACGATCGAGGACTCTAGGGACAGAACATTTTAATCACGTCATGAATATGGA
This sequence comes from Culter alburnus, assembly GCA_028476615.1. NCBI lineage: Eukaryota > Metazoa > Chordata > Actinopteri > Cypriniformes > Xenocyprididae > Culter > Culter alburnus. The sequence continues at coordinate 3,622 of JAOTNS010001256.1, forward strand.
CTTTTGTATGGGTAAAGTAACATCAGAAGGAGTCAAAAGAGTACTCTGTCTTAAACTTTTTATATATACTTACTGCCGCCTTCGATCGCACATCTGCCATACTGTAGGCCATATTTGACCTAATGAACATATTCTTGGCCCAAAAGTACTCGATCTTGAACTTTCAGTACATACTCATTGATTCACTCTGATCTTACTTCATCATATATGAACCCATTTTGACTTACGAAACAAATTTCTCACAAATTAGTCCTCATGATGAACTTTTTATATAAACTGTTTGACTCCTTTTGATGATACGTCAGCTATAGAGTATTGCCTGTTTGACCTTAATGAATATATTTCTGGCAAATTAGTACTCGATCATGAACTTTCAATACATACTCATTTAAGATCATTTAAATTTTAAATTTAAATTTAATTTTAAATTTTAAATGTTAGATCATTCTGATCTTACTTCATCCATACACGAGCCTATGTTTGACCTACAGAACATATCTCTGGCAAATTAGTACTCGATCTTGAACTTTCAGTACATACTCATTGATTCAATGCTTTCGTACTTCAGCCACATAATGAATCCATTTTTGACCTACTGAACAAATTTCTGTCAAATTAGTCCTTGATGATGAAATTTCTGTACCGACTCATGACTCCTTCTGGTGTTACATCAGACAGACAGTAGTCCATATTTGACCTAAGGAACATATTTCTGGCCCAAGAGCGCTTGATCTTGAACTTTCTATAGATGCTCATTGACTCCTCCTGACTTTATTTCAACATCAGAATAACATCAGTGTAAGGCAACATCAGATGGAGTCAATAGTAATGTATGAAAAGTTTAAAACTGAGTACTCTTTGCCCAGAAATATGACCTTTAGATAAAATATGCAATATTCTACGGCTGACGTATCATCAGAAGGAGTCAGAGAGTATATACAGAAAGTTCATGATCGAGGATTAATTTGGCAGAAATATGTTCAGTAGGTCAAATAGGCAATACTCTATGGCTGACGTATCATCAAAAGGAGTCAATGAGATTATATAAAAAGTTCATCATCGAGGACTAATTTGCCAAACATTTGCTCAGTAGGTCAAAATGGGTTCATATATGGCCGAAGTATAAGATCAGAGTCAATTAATGAGAATGTATGAAAGTTCAGGATTGAGTACTTTTGGGCCAGAAGTATGTTCATTAGGTCAAATACGGACTACAGTATGGCTGATGTGACATCAGAAGGCGTCAGTAAGTATATGTAAAAAGTTCAAGATCGAGTAAAGTTTGGCCAGAAATGTCCGTTAGGTCAAATATGCAATACTCTATAGCTGAAGTTTCATCAGAAGTCATTGAGTCAGTGTAGAAATTTCTTGATCGAAGACTAATTTGCCAGAAATATGTTCAGTTGGTCTAATATGGACTGACTGATGGGTGGAAGTAACATCAGAAGGAGTCAATGATAATGTATAAACAGTTCAAGATGGAGTGGTCTTTGGCCAGAAATATGTCCATTAGGTCAAATATGCAAAATTCTGTGGCTGACGTATAATCTTGCGTCAATGAAAACGTATAGAAAGCTCATGATCAAGACTACTTTGCCAGAAATATGTTCAATATGGACTTCTGTATGGGTAAAGTAACATCAGAAGGAGTCAATTGTAATGTATGAAAAGTTCAAGATCAAGTACTCTTTGCCCAGAAATATGTCCTATAGGTGAAATATGCTAATACTTGTATGGCTGACGTATCATCAGGAGTCCATGAGTATCTATAGAAAGTTCATGATCGAGGACTAATTTGCTAAAATATTTCCATTAGGTCAAGTAACATCAGAGTGAGGCAGTATATAAAGTTCACGATCGAGGACTCTAGGGACAGAAATTTTTCACGTCATGAATATGGACTTTTGTATGGAAAGTAACATCAGAAGGAGTCAAAAGAGTACTCTGTCTTAAACTTTTTATATATACTTACTGCCGCCTGCGATCGCATCTGCCATACTGTAGGCCATATTTGACCTAATGAACATATTCTTGGCCCAAAAGTACTCGATCTTGAACTTTCAGTACATACTCATTGATTCACTCTGATCTTACTTCATCATATATGAACCCATTTTGACTTACGAAACAATTTCTCACAAATTAGTCCTCAATGATGAACTTTTTATATAAACTGTTTGACTCCTTTTGATGATACGTCAGCTATAGAGTATTGCCTGTTTGACCTTAATGAATATATTTCTGGCAAATTAGTACTCGATCATGAACTTTCAATACATACTCATTTAAGATCATTTAAATTTTAAATTTAAATTTAATTTAAATTTTAAATGTTAGATCATTCTGATCTTACTTCATCCATACACGAGCCTATGTTTGACCTACAGAACATATCTCTGGCAAATTAGTACTCGATCTTGAACTTTCAGTACATACTCATTGATTCAATGCTTTCGTACTTCAGCCACATAATGAATCCATTTTTGACCTACTGAACAAATTTCTGTCAAATTAGTCCTTGATGATGAAATTTCTGTACCGACTCATGACTCCTTCTGGTGTTACATCAGACAGACAGTAGTCCATATTTGACCTAAGGAACATATTTCTGGCCCAAGAGCGCTTGATCTTGAACTTTCTATAGATGCTCATTGACTCCTCCTGACTTTATTTCAACATCAGAATAACATCAGTGTAAGGCAACATCAGATGGAGTCAATAGTAATGTATGAAAGTTTAAAACTGAGTACTCTTTGCCCAGAAATATGACCTTTAGATAAATATGCAATATTCTACGGCTGACGTATCATCAGAAGGAGTCAGAGAGTATATAGAAAGTTCATGATCGAGGATTAATTTGGCAGAAATATGTTCAGTAGGTCAAATAGGCAATACTCTATGGCTGACGTATCATCAAAAGGAGTCAATGAGATTATATAAAAAGTTCATCATCGAGGACTAATTTGCCAAACATTTGCTCAGTAGGTCAAAATGGGTTCATATATGGCCGAAGTATAAGATCAGAGTCAATTAATGAGAATGTATTGAAAGTTCAGGATTGAGTACTTTTGGGCCAGAAGTATGTTCATTAGGTCAAATACGGACTACAGTATGGCTGATGTGACATCAGAAGGCGTCAGTAAGTATATGTAAAAAGTTCAAGATCGAGTAAAGTTTGGCCAGAAATGTCCGTTAGGTCAAATATGCAATACTCTATAGCTGAAGTTTCATCAGAAGAAGTCATTGAGTCAGTGTAGAAATTTCTTGATCGAAGACTAATTTGCCAGAAATATGTTCAGTTGGTCTAATATGGACTGACTGATGGGTGGAAGTAACATCAGAAGGAGTCAATGATAATGTATAAACAGTTCAAGATGGAGTGGTCTTTGGCCAGAAATATGTCCATTAGGTCAAATATGCAAAATTCTGTGGCTGACGTATAATCTTGCGTCAATGAAAACGTATAGAAAGCTCATGATCAAGACTACTTTGCCAGAAATATGTTCAATATGGACTTCTGGGTAAAGTAACATCAGAAGGAGTCAATTGTAATGTATGAAAAGTTCAAGATCAAGTACTCTTTGCCCAGAATATGTCCTATAGGTGAAATATGCTAATACTTGTATGGCTGACGTATCATCAGGAGTCCATGAGTATCTATAGAAAGTTCATGATCGAGGACTAATTTGCTAAAATATTTCCATTAGGTCAAGTAACATCAGAGTGAGGCAGGTATATAAAGTTCACGATCGAGGACTCTAGGGACAGAAACATTTTAATCACGTCATGAATATGGACTTTTGTATGGGTAAAGTAACATCAGAAGGAGTCAAAAGAGTACTCTGTCTTAAACTTTTTATATATACTTACTGCCGCCTGCGATCGCACCTGCCATACTGTAGGCATATTTGACCTAATGAACATATTCTTGGCCCAAAAGTACTCGATCTTGAACTTTCAGTACATACTCATTGATTCACTCTGATCTTACTTCATCATACATGAACCCATTTTGACTTACGAAACAAATTTCTCACAAATTAGTCCTCAATGATGAACTTTTTATATAAACTGTTTGACTCCTTTTGATGATACGTCAGCTATAGAGTATTGCCTGTTTGACCTTAATGAATATATTTCTGGCAAATTAGTACTCGATCATGAACTTTCAATACATACTCATTTAAGATCATTTAAATTTAAATTTAAATTTAATTTTAAATTTTAAATGTTAGATCATTCTGATCTTACTTCATCCATACACGAGCCTATGTTTGACCTACAGAACATATCTCTGGCAAATTAGTACTCGATCTTGAACTTTCAGTACATACTCATTGATTCAATGCTTTCGTACTTCAGCCACATAATGAATCCATTTTTGACCTACTGAACAAATTTCTGTCAAATTAGTCCTTGATGATGAAATTTCTGTACCGACTCATGACTCCTTCTGGTGTTACATCAGACAGACAGTAGTCCATATTTGACCTAAGGAACATATTTCTGGCCCAAGAGCGCTTGATCTTGAACTTTCTATAGATGCTCATTGACTCCTCCTGACTTTATTTCAACATCAGAATAACATCAGTGTAAGGCAACATCAGATGGAGTCAATAGTAATGTATGAAAAGTTTAAAACTGAGTACTCTTTGCCCAGAAATATGACCTTTAGATAAAATATGCAATATTCTACGGCTGACGTATCATCAGAAGGAGTCAGAGAGTATATACAGAAGTTCATGATCGAGGATAATTGGCAGAATATGTTCAGTAGGTCAAATAGGCAATACTCTATGGCTGACGTATCATCAAAAGGAGTCAATGAGATTATATAAAAAGTTCATCATCGAGGACTAATTTGCCAAACATTTGCTCAGTAGGTCAAAATGGTTCATATATGGCCGAAGTATAATCAGAGTCAATTAATGAGAATGTATTGAAGTTCAGGATTGAGTACTTTTGGGCCAGAAGTATGTTCATTAGGTCAAATACGGACTACAGTATGGCTGATGTGACATCAGAAGGCGTCAGTAAGTATATGTAAAAAGTTCAAGATCGAGTAAAGTTTGGCCAGAAATATGTCCGTTAGGTCAAATATGCAATACTCTATAGCTGAAGTTTCATCAGAAGAAGTCATTGAGTCAGTGTAGAAATTTCTTGATCGAAGACTAATTTGCCAGAAATATGTTCAGTTGGTCTAATATGGACTGACTGATGGGTGGAAGTAACATCAGAAGGAGTCAATGATAATGTATAAACAGTTCAAGATGGAGTGGTCTTTGGCCAGAAATATGTCCATTAGGTCAAATATGCAAAATTCTGTGGCTGACGTATAATCTTGAGTCAATGAAAACGTATAGAAAGCTCATGATCAAGACTACTTTGCCAGAAATATGTTCAATATGGACTTCTGTATGGGTAAAGTAACATCAGAAGGAGTCAATTGTAATGTATGAAAAGTTCAAGATCACTTTGCCCAGAAATATGTCCCTAATACTTGTATGGCTGACGTATCATCAGTCCATGAGTATCTCATGATCGAGGACTAATTTGCTAAAAGGTCAAGTAACATCAGAGTGAGGCACAACTCTAGGGACAGAAACATTTTAATCACGTCATGAATATGGACTTTTGTATGGGTAAAGTAACATCAGAAGGAGTCAAAAGAGTACTCTGTCTTAAACTTTTTATATATACTTACTATCGCACATCTGCCATACTGTAGGCCATATTTGACCTAATGAACATATTCTTGGCCCAAAAGTACTCGATCTTGAACTTTCAGTACATACTCATTGATTCACTCTGATCTTACTTCAGCATATATGAACCCATTTTGACTTACGAAACAAATTTCTCACAAATTAGTCCTCAATGATGAACTTTTTATATAAACTGTTTGACTCCTTTTGATGATACGTCAGCTATAGAGTATTGCCTGTTTGACCTTAATGAATATATTTCTGGCAAATTAGTACTCGATCATGAACTTTCAATACATACTCATTTAAGATCATTTAAATTTTAAATTTAAATTTAATTTTAAATTTTAAATGTTAGATCATTCTGATCTTACTTCATCCATACACGAGCCTATGTTTGACCTACAGAACATATCTCTGGCAAATTAGTACTCGATCTTGAACTTTCAGTACATACTCATTGATTCAATGCTTTCGTACTTCAGCCACATAATGAATCCATTTTTGACCTACTGAACAAATTTCTGTCAAATTAGTCCTTGATGATGAAATTTCTGTACCGACTCATGGACTCCTTCTGGTGTTACAGACAGACAGTAGTCCATATTTGACCTAAGGAACATATTTCTGGCCCAAGAGCGCTTGATCTTGAACTTTCTATAGATGCTCATTGACTCCTCCTGACTTTATTTCAACATCAGAATAACATCAGTGTAAGGCAACATCAGATGGAGTCAATAGTAATGTATGAAAAGTTTAAAACTGAGTACTCTTTGCCCAGAAATATGACCTTTAGATAAAATATGCAATACTACGGCTGACGTATCATCAGAAGGAGTCAGAGAGTATATATAGAAAGTTCATGATCGAGGATTAATTTGGCAGAAATATGTTCAGTAGGTCAAATAGGCAATACTCTATGGCTGACGTATCATCAAAAGGAGTCAATGAGATTATATAAAAGTTCATCATCGAGGACTAATTTGCCAAACATTGCTCAGTAGGTCAAAATGGGTTTCATATATGGCCGAAGTATAAGATCAGAGTCAATTAATGAGAATGTATTGAAAGTTCAGGATTGAGTACTTTTGGGCCAGAAGTATGTTCATTAGGTCAAATACGGACTACAGTATGGCTGATGTGACATCAGAAGGCGTCAGTAAGTATATGTAAAAAGTTCAAGATCGAGTAAAGTTTGGCCAGAAATATGTCCGTTAGGTCAAATATGCAATACTCTATAGCTGAAGTTTCATCAGAAGAAGTCATTGAGTCAGTGTAGAAATTTCTTGATCGAAGACTAATTTGCCAGAAATATGTTCAGTTGGTCTAATATGGACTGACTGATGGGTGGAAGTAACATCAGAAGGAGTCAATGATAATGTATAACAGTTCAAGATGGAGTGGTCTTTGGCCAGAAATATGTCCATTAGGTCAAATATGCAAAATTCTGTGCTGACGTATAATCTTGAGTCAATGAAAACGTATAGAAAGCTCATGATCAAGACTACTTTGCCAGAAATATGTTCAATATGGACTTCTGTATGGGTAATAACATCAGTCAATTGTAATGTATGAAAGTTCAAGATCAAGTAACCTATAGGTGAAGTATGGCTGACGTATCATCAGGAGTCCATGAATAGAAAGTTCATGATCGAGGACTAATTTGCTAAAGGTCAAGTGTGAGGCAGGTATAGTTCACGATCGAGGACTCTAGGGACAGGTCATGAATATGGACTTTTGTATGGGTAAAGTAACATCAGAAGGAGTCAAAAGTACTCTGTCTTAAACTTTTTATATACTTACTGCCGCCTATCGCACATCTGCCATACTGTAGGCCATATTTGACCTAATGAACATATTCTTGGCCCAAAAGTACTCGATCTTGAACTTTCAGTACATACTCATTGATTCACTCTGATCTTACTTCAGCATATATGAACCCATTTTGACTTACGAAACAAATTTCTCACAAATTAGTCCTCAATGATGAACTTTTTATAAACTGTTTGACTCCTTTTGATGATACGTCAGCTATAGAGTATTGCCTGTTTGACCTTAATGAATATATTTCTGGCAAATTAGTACTCGATCATGAACTTTCAATACATACTCATTTAAGATCATTTAAATTTTAATTTAAATTTAATTTTAAATTTTAAATGTTAGATCATTCTGATCTTACTTCATCCATACACGAGCCTATGTTTGACCTACAGAACATATCTCTGGCAAATTAGTACTCGATCTTGAACTTTCAGTACATACTCATTGATTCAATGCTTTCGTACTTCAGCCACATAATGAATCCATTTTTGACCTACTGAACAAATTTCTGTCAAATTAGTCCTTGATGATGAAATTTCTGTACCGACTCATGACTCCTTCTGGTGTTACATCAGACAGACAGTAGTCCATATTTGACCTAAGGAACATATTTCTGGCCCAAGAGCGCTTGATCTTGAACTTTCTATAGATGCTCATTGACTCCTCCTGACTTTATTTCAACATCAGAATAACATCAGTGTAAGGCAACATCAGATGGAGTCAATAGTAATGTATGAAAAGTTTAAAACTGAGTACTCTTTGCCCAGAAATATGACCTTTAGATAAAATATGCAATATTCTACGGCTGACGTATCATCAGAAGGAGTCAGAGAGTATATATAGAAAGTTCATGATCGAGGATTAATTTGGCAGAAATATGTTCAGTAGGTCAAGGCAATACTCTATGGCTGACGTATCATCAAAAGGAGTCAATGAGATTATATAAAAAGTTCATCATCGAGGACTAATTTGCCAAACATTTGCTCAGTAGGTCAAAATGGGTTCATATATGGCCGAAGTATAAGATCAGAGTCAATTAATGAGAATGTATTGAAGTTCAGGATTGAGTACTTTTGGGCCAGAAGTATGTTCATTAGGTCAAATACGGACTACAGTATGGCTGATGTGACATCAGAAGGCGTCAGTAAGTATATGTAAAAAGTTCAAGATCGAGTAAAGTTTGGCCAGAAATATGTCCGTTAGGTCAAATATGCAATACTCTATAGCTGAAGTTTCATCAGAAGAAGTCATTGAGTCAGTGTAGAAATTTCTGATCGAAGACTAATTTGCCAGAAATATGTTCAGTTGGTCTAATATGGACTGACTGATGGGTGGAAGTAACATCAGAAGGAGTCAATGATAATGTATAAACAGTTCAAGATGGAGTGGTCTTTGGCCAGAAATATGTCCATTAGGTCAAATATGCAAAATTCTGTGGCTGACGTATAATCTTGAGTCAATGAAAACGTATAGAAAGCTCATGATCAAGACTACTTTGCCAGAAATATGTTCAATATGGACTTCTGTATGGGTAAAGTAACATCAGAAGGAGTCAATTGTAATGTATGAAAAGTTCAAGATCAAGTACTCTTTGCCCAGAAATATGTCCTATAGGTGAAATATGCTAATACTTGTATGGCTGACGTATCATCAGGAGTCCATGAGTATCTATAGAAAGTTCATGATCGAGGACTAATTTGCTAAAATATTTCCATTAGGTCAAGTAACATCAGAGTGAGGCAGGTATAAAGTTCACGATCGAGGACTTTTTAATCACGTCATGAATATGGACTTTGTATGGGTAAAGTAACATCAGAAGGAGTCAAAAGAGTACTCTGTCTTAAACTTTTTATATATACTTACTGCCGCCTGCGATCGCACATCTGCCATACTGTAGGCCATATTTGACCTAATGAACATATTCTTGGCCCAAAAGTACTCGATCTTGAACTTTCAGTACATACTCATTGATTCACTCTGATCTTACTTCAGCATATATGAACCCATTTTGACTTACGAAACAAATTTCTCACAAATTAGTCCTCAATGATGAACTTTTTATATAAACTGTTTGACTCCTTTTGATGATACGTCAGCTATAGAGTATTGCCTGTTTGACCTTAATGAATATATTTCTGGCAAATTAGTGCTCGATCATGAACTTTCAATACATACTCATTTAAGATCATTTAAATTTTACATTTAAATTTAATTTTAAATTTTAAATGTTAGATCATTCTGATCTTACTTCATCCATACACGAGCCTATGTTTGACCTACAGAACATATCTCTGGCAAATTAGTACTCGATCTTGAACTTTCAGTACATACTCATTGATTCAATGCTTTCGTACTTCAGCCACATAATGAATCCATTTTTGACCTACTGAACAAATTTCTGTCAAATTAGTCCTTGATGATGAAATTTCTGTACCGACTCATGACTCTCTGGTAAAATACAATATTCCCCGTATCCAGACGGAGTCAGAGAGTATATATGTTCATGATCGAGGATTAATTTGGCAGAAATATGTCCAGCGAGTTAAACATGGGCTTATGTATGTCTGAAGTAACAGCAGAGTGAGGCAATGAGTATGGTATAGAAGTTCATGATCGAGCACACTTGAGTAAGAAATATGTTCAGTACGTCAAACATGGACTTCTGTCTAGGTGATGTAACATCAGATGGGGTCAATAGGTGTGTATATGAAGTTCACGATCGAGGACTAATTTGCCAGAAATATGTTCAGTAGGTCAAAAAGGCAATACTCTATGGCTGACGTATCATCAAAAGGAGTCAATGAGATTATAAAAAAGTTCATCATCGAGGACTAATTTGCCAAACATTTGCTCAGTAGGTCAAAATGGGTTCATATATGGCCGAAGTATAAGATCAGAGTCAATTAATGAGAATGTATTGAAAGTTCAGGATTGAGTACTTTTGGGCCAGAAGTATGTTCATTAGGTCAAATACGGACTACAGTATGGCTGATGTGACATCAGAAGGCGTCAGTAAGTATATGTAAAAAGTTCAAGATCGAGTAAAGTTTGGCCAGAAATATGTCCGTTAGGTCAAATATGCAATACTCTATAGCTGAAGTTTCATCAGAAGAAGTCATGAGTCAGTGTAGAAATTTCTTGATCGAAGACTAATTTGCCAGAAATATGTTCAGTTGGTCTAATATGGACTGACTGATGGGTGGAAGTAACATCAGAAGGAGTCAATGATAATGTATAAACAGTTCAAGATGGAGTGGTCTTTGGCCAGAAATATGTCCATTAGGTCAATATGCAAAATTCTGTGGCTGACGTATAATCTTGAGTCAATGAAAACTAAAGAAAGCTCATGATCAATATGTTCTGTATGTCAAATATGGACTTCTAGCTGAATATAGCTGATGTAAATATCATAAGGCGTTAATGAGTATATATAACAAGTTTAATACTGAGTAGTCTTTGGCCAGAAATATGTTCAGTAGGTCAAATTTGCAATACTCTATGGCTGAAGTAACATCAGGATGCCTCATCCTGTATAAAGTTCATGATCGAAGACTCTTGGGAGAGAAAATAGAGTCTAGGGGAGAGTCTAATATGGACTCTTGTATGGCTGAAAAATTCAGATGTAGTCAATGACTATTTATAGAAAGTACTCTTTTTCCAGAAATATGTTCAGTAGGTCAGATATAGACTTCTGTATGGCTGATGTGACATCAGAATGCGTTAATGAGTGTATATAAAAACTTTAATGTCATATGTTTGGCCAGATATATAGTCAGTAGGTCTAATATGGACTTCTGTATGAAACATGAGTCAATGATAATGTATCAAGATTGAGTGCTGTTTGTCCAGAAATACATACATTAAATAAAATATGCAATATAGTATGGCTAAAATATAATCAGGAGTGAATGAGTATATGTATAGACAGTTCATGATCAAGGACTAATTTGCCAGAAATGTTCAATACACTATTTTGAATGCAATGTTATATGATAGGTTATGTATTTTTTTTCAATGCAGACAAGAAATTATTTATTTTATTTATTTCAATGCAAAAGCACATTGTTATCTTTTCAATGCACAACGTAATGTTGAACCTTATATAATCTTTTTATGCATTGCCATGCAACAGAACGCATTGCAAAGTAAACAGCACACGCTATTTATTATATGCACAACATAAGTTATGTGTTATCTCTTAAGTGCATGACGGATGAGTCGCAAACACCACGTGTAATGTGTTATATATCTTCATTGCATGCGGAATATGTTAGTTCTTGTATACAGTGCAAGGAAACGCGTATAACTTAAATGTTGCTATGCAACAGAACATATGTTATATTAATTTCTTCTATGTACAATATAAGTTATTTATTGTATGTTTTGCAATGAAACAGTTCTTGTATTATGCTCTGCAACAGCATATGTGATTTGCTTTCTCTTCAATGCACACAGGAAAGAGTTAGTTCTTGTAAGGAAACTTACTGCAATGCAATGCACATGTTATGTGTTATCTCTTCAATGTCTAAGGGATCAGTTAGATCAATCACCGCAACACCATATAATGCAAATGTGTTATCACTCCAATGCATGAGGAATAAATTAGTTCTTAATCAAGAACCAACTAATTCCTCATGCATTGAAGATGAGGAATACATCTTAGTTCTTGTATACAATGCAAGGAAATAGTGCAAAACGTACATGTTAATTATTTTATCCATTGCAAGTGCCATATCCAAATGCTGTGTTATAATGTATTCTATGCACAACATAAGTTTGTATGCAATGCAAAAAGTTAGTTCTTGTATTTATTGCACAGTGCAACAGCATATGTGATGTGTTTTCTCGTCAATGCACACAGGATATATATATATACTGCAACGCAGTGCATAACAAGAACTAAGCGCCTGTCGAGTTATCGCTGCAATGCACGTTATGTGTCATCTCTTCAATGCACAACAGATGAGTTAGTTCATTCATTGCAACACCAAATATTTTATGTTTTCTCTTCAATGCACAAAAGAAAAGAGTTTTTTTTTCTTGCTTGCAATACAAGCACCTGTCGTGTTGTCCCATTTACTACGAAACGGAATAACACACTGCAATGCAATGCACATGTTATGTGTTACCTCTTCAGTGCATAAGGAATGATTTAGTTAATTCATCGCAACACCACATCTTTTCAACGCATGAGGAACAAGTTAGTTCTCTTGTATACAATGCAAGGAAATAGTGCGAAACACATTAATTCTTGTATGCATTGCAAAGCAAACAGTACATAAGTCAATTGTTGTAGGCAATGCAATGAAAAAGTTAGTTCTTGTATTTATTGCAGTGAAACAGCATATTTGATTTGCTTTCTCTTCAACGCACAAAGGGAAAGCGTTAGTTCTTCCTTGCATAGCAGTGAAACATGTCGAGTTCTTTTCAAGTGCAAAACGGAGTAACCTACTGCAATGCAACGCACATGTTATGTCATCTCGTCAGTGCGCAACAGAGGGGTTAGTTGAGGAATACATGAGGAATACCTTAGTTCTCCTATACAATGCAAGGAAACAGTGCATAACTTACATGTGCAATTCAACAGCACATAGGTATAATAAATTCTTCTATGCAAATCGTGATAATTTTTAACTATTGTACGCAATGCTATGAAACATTTAGTTCTTGATGCTTTGCAGTGTAACAGCATATGTGATTTGTTTTCTCTTCAATGCACAAAGAAAGAGTTAGTTCTGCAACACAGTGCAACAAGCATGCCGTGTTATCTCTTCACTGCATGATTCTGCGTTAATAACTTACTGCAATCTTCAGGGCATAACTGGAGTATAGTGCATTCAAAGCAACACCACGTTTAATGTGTTATATCTCTTCAATGCATGAGGAATAAGTTAGGTCTTGTATAAAGTGCAAGGAAACAGTGTATAGCTTACGTTGCAAAGCAAACAGCACATGTTATATTAATTTCTTTTTATGCACAACACAAATTAATTATTGTATGCAACGCAATAAAAAGGTAGTTTTTGTATTTATTGCAGTGCAACAGCATGTGATTTGTTTTCTCTTCAATGCACAAAGGGAAAACGTTAGTTATTCCTTGCATTGAAGTGCAACAATGGCCTGTCGAGTTCTCTTCAAGTGCAAAACGGAATAAGTTACTGCAATGCAATGCACGTTAGGTGTTCTCTTCAATGCATAAGGGATGATTTAGTTCATTCATTGCAGCACCAAATACTTTATGTTTTCTCTTCAATAAACAAGAGAAAAGAGTTAGTTCTTGCTTACGATGCAGTGCATCCAGCACCTGTCCTATTATCTCATTTACTGCAAAACGGAATAACTCACTGCATTATAATGCACATGTTGTGTTATCTCTTCAAAGCACCACGAATTAGTTAGTTCATTCATTGCAACACCAAATATTTTATGTGTTTTCTGTTCAATGCAGTGCACTTAGTTCTTGTATACAATGCAATAAAACAGTGCATATCTTAAATGTTGCAATGCAACAGCACTCAGTCGATTTATATCTTCTATGCAACGTGTAATGTTAACTATTGAACGCAATGCAATGAAAAAGTTAGTTCTTGATGCAGTATAATGCAACAGCATATGTGATGTGTTTTCTATTCAGTGCACACAGGAAAGAGTTAGTTCTTGTATGCAACGCAGCGCAACAAGTGCCTGCCGTGTTATCTCTTCACTACAAAACAGATTTATTATAGCAATGCAATGCACGTTATGTGTTATCTCTTAAGTGCATGACGGATGAGTATAGTACATTCATCGCAAACACCACGTGTAATGTGATATATATATCTTCATTGCATTCGGAATATGTTAGTTCTTGTATACAGTGCAAGGAAACCGCGTATAACTTAAATGTTGCTATGCAACAGCACATATGTTATATTAATTTCTTCTATGTACATTATAAGTTATTTATTGTATGTTTGCAATGAAACAGTTCTTGTATTATTGCGGTGCAATATGCATATGTGATTTGTTTTCTCTTCAATGCACACAGGAAAGAGTTAGTTCTTGTAAGGAATAACTTACTGCAATGCAATGCACATGTTATGTGTTATCTCTTCAATGTCTAAGTTGCACTGCAATAAGTACAAGAACTATCTTTTTGTTGCATTGCATACAATAATTTGTGTTGTGCATAAAAGAAATTAATATAACATGTGCTGTTTGCTTTGCAACGTAAGCTATACACTGTTTCCTTGCACTGTATACAAGAACTAAGTTATTCCGTTTGGCAGTGAAGAGATAACACGGCAGGTGGTTGTTGCAGTGTTTACTCCGTTTTGCACTTGAAAAGAACTCGACAGGCACATGTTTCGCTGCTATGCAAGGAAGAACTAACGCTTTCCCTTTGTGCGTTGAAGAGAAAGCAAATCAAATATGCTGTTTCACTGCAATACATACAAGAACTAACTTTTTCATTGCATTGCCTACAACAATTGACTTATGTACTGTTTGCTTTGCAATGCATACAAGAATTAACATGTGTTTTGCACTATTTCCTTACATTGTATACAAGAGAATTAACTTGTTCCTCATGCGTTGAAAAGATGTGGTGTTGCGATGAATTAACTAAATCATCCCTTATGCACTGAAGAGGTAACACATAACATGTGCATTGCATTGCAGTGTGTTATTCCGTTTCGTAGTAAATGAGACAACACGACAGGTGCTTGCATTGCAAGCAAGAACAAAAACTCTTCTCTTTTGTGCATTGAAGAGAAAACATAAAATATTTGGTCTTGCAATGAACGAACTAACTTATCTGTTGTGCATTGAAGAGATGACACATAACATGCGCATTGCAGCGATAACTCGATAGGCGCTTAGTTCTGGTTATGCACTGCGTTGCAGTATATATATATCCTGTGTGCATTGACGAGAAAACACATCACATATGCTGTTGCACTGTGCAATGCACTAACTTTTTGCATTGCATACAATAAATAACTTATGTTGTGCATAGAATACATTATAGCACAGCATGTGCTGTTTGCCTTGCAATGGATAAAATAATTAACATGTACGTTTTGCACTATTTCCTTGCATTGTATACAAGAACTAAGGTATTCCTCATCTTCAATGCACATGTTCGTGATTAAGAACTAACTTATTCCTCATGCATAGAAGTGATAAAACATTTGCATTATATGGTGTTGCGGTGATTGATCTAACTGATCCCTTAGACATTGAAGAGATAACACATAACATGTGCATTGCATTGCAGTAAGTTATTCCTTACAAGAACTAACTCTTTCCTGTGTGCATTGAAGAGAAAACAAATCACATATGCATATTGCACCAATAATACAAGAACTGTTTCATTGCAAAACATACAATAAATAACTTATAATGTACATAGAAGAAATTAATATAACATATGTGCTGTTGCATAGCAACATTTAAGTTATACGCGGTTTCCTTGCACTGTATACAAGAACTAACATAGTCCGCATGCAATGAAGATATATAACACATTACACGTGGTGTTTGCGATGAATGCACTATACTCATCCGTCATGCACTCAGAGATAACACATAACGTATATTGCATTGCTGTAATAAATCTGTTTTGTAGTGAAGAGATAACACGGCAGGCACTTGTTACGCTGCGTTGCATACAAGAACTAACTCTTTCCTGAGTGCACTGAATCGAAAACACATCACATATGCTGTTGCATTATACTGCATCAAGAACTAACTTTTTCATTGCATTGCGTTCAATAGTTAACTTATTACACGTTGCATAGAAGATAAATCAACTGAGTGCTGTGCATTGCAACATTTAAGATATGCACTGTTTTATTGCATTGTATACAAGAACTAAGTGCATTGCATTGAACAGAAAACACATAAAATATTTGGTGTTGCAATGAATGAACTAACTAATTCGTGGTGCTTTGAAGAGATAACACAACATGTGCATTGTAATGCAGTGAGTTATTCCGTTTTGCAGTAAATGAGATAATAGGACAGGTGCTGGATGCACTGCATCGTAAGCAAGAACTAACTCTTTTCTCTTGTTTATTGAAGAGAAAACATAAAGTATTTGGTGCTGCAATGAATGAACTAAATCATCCCTTATGCAATTTAAGAGAACACTTAATATGTACTTTGCATTGCAGTAAGTTGTTGCACTTGTGTCACTGCAATGCAAGGAAGAACAAACGCTCGTTGAAGAGAAAGCAAATCAAATATGTTGTTGCACTGCAATAAATACTAGAACTAACTTTTTTATTGCATTGCCTACAACAATGTGAATAGATGTGTGAATCTATGTTGTGAATAGAGGAAATTAATATAACATGTACTGTTTAGTTCGCAATGCATACAAGAATTAACATGTGTTTTGTACTATTTCCTTGCACTGTAAACAAGAACTAACTTATTCTACGTGCATTGAAAAGACAACACATAACATTATGTGGTGTTGCGATGAATAAACTAAATCATCCCTTATGCATTGAAGAGATAACACAACACGTGCATTGCATTGCAGTAAGTCATTCCGTTTCGCAGTAAATGAGACAACACGACAGGTGCTTGTTGCACTGCAATGCATCAAGAACTAACTGTTTCATAGCATTGCGTGCAATAGTTAAATTATTACGATAATTTAAGAAATTAATATTACTGTATGCTGTTGCTTTGCAACATGTAAGTTATGCACTGTTTCATTGCATTGTATACAAGAACATGTGCATTGCATTGCAGTAAGTTATTCCTTACAAGAAGGAACTCTTTCCTGTGTGCATTGAAGAGAAAACAAATCACATATACTGTTGCACTGTGCATTGTATTCCTCATGCATTGAACAGAAAAAACATAAAATATTTGGTGTTGCAATTAATGAACTCATCTGTTGTGCATTGAAGATATGATACATAACATGCAATGCATTGCAGTGAGATCCGTTTAGCAGTAAATGAGACAACACGTCAGGTACTTCTAGCACTGCAAGCAAGAACTAACTTTGTGCATTGAAGAGAAAACATAAAAGTTGGTGTTGCAATAAATTAACTAAATAATTGCATTGCAGTAACTTATTGCACTTGAAGAGAACTCGACAGGCCATTGTTGCACTTCAATGCAAGGAATAACTAACGTTTTCCCTTTGTGCATTGAAGAAAACAAATCACATGCTGTTGCACTGCAATAAATACAAAAACTACCTTTTTATTGCATTGCATACAATAATTAATTTGTGTTGTGCATAAAAAGAAATTAATATAACATGTGCTGTTTGCTTTGCAACGTAAGCTATACACTGTTTCCTTGCACTTTATACAAGACCTAACTTATTCCTCATGCATGTGAGAAAACAAATCTGTTTTCAATGCACACAGGAAAGTGTTAGTTCTTGTTATGCAACGCAGTGCATACTTTAAGCGCAAAACGGAATAACTTACTGCACTGCAATGCACATGTTATGTTTCTCTTCAATGCATAAGGGATTACTTAGTTCATTCATTGCAACACCAAATATTTTATGTTTTCTCTTCAATGCACAAAGTCAGTTCTTGCTTGCAGTGCAGTGCAACAAGCACCTCATGTTGTCTCATTTACTGCAAAACGGAATAACTCACTGCAATGCAATGCACATGTTATATGTCATCTCTTCACATAACAGATAAGATAGTTCATTCATTGCAACACCAAATATTTATGTTTTCTCTTCAATGCATGAGGAACACCATTGTTCTCGTATACAATGCAAGGAAACAGTGCATACATGTTTAATGCAACAGCGCATAGTTATATTAATTTCTCCTATGCAAATCTTGATAAATGATAAATTAAATTGTACGCAATGCTATGCAACAGTTAGTTCTTGATGCATTGCAGTGCAACAGCATATGTGATGTGTTTTCTCTTCAGTGCACACAGGAAAGAGTTAGTTCTTGTATACAACGCAGTGCAACAAGCGCCTGTCGCGTTATCTCGTGCAAAACGGAATAACTTGCAATGCAATGCACATGTTAAGTGTTCTTTTCAATGCATAAAGGATATTTAGTTCATTCATTGCAACACCAAATATTTTGTTTTCTCTTCAGTGCACAAAGTCAGTTCTTGCTTGCAGTGCAGTGCAACAAGCACCTGTCGTGTTGTCTCATTTACTGCAAAACGGAATAACTTACCTCTTCAATGCATAAGGGATGATTTACTTTATTCATCGCAGCACCACATAATGTTAGTGTTGTCTTTTCAATGCATTAGGAATACCTCATGCATAATTCTTGTATACAATGCAAGGAAAGTGTATAACTTGACATGTTTCAATGCCAACCCAGCACATATGTCAATTATTGTTCTTTAATGCACATCGTAACAAGTCGCCATGTATGCAATGTAACTGGTAACTCTTTTGTGTGTGTTTTCTTGTACTCGATTTTGAACTTTCAGTACATACTCATTGATTCACTCTGATCTTACTTCATCATATATGAACCCATTTTGACCCACTGAACAAATTTCTGGCAAATTATTCTTCGATGATGAACTTTTTATATAAACTAATTGACTCCTTTTAATGATACGTCAGCCATAGAGTATTGCCTGTTTGACATAATGAACATATTTCTGGTAAATTAATACTCAGTCATGAACTTTCAATACATACTCATTGACTTATTCTGATCTTACTTCAGACATAGATGCCCAAGTTTGATTTACTGGACATATTTCTGGCAAAATAGTCCTCAATCATGAACTTTCTATACATACTCATTGACTCCTGATTATATTTCAGCCACAGAGTATTGCATATTTGATCTAATGGACATATTTTCTGGCCAAATAGTACTCAAACAAACTCAATGACTCCTTCTGATGTTACGTCACCCATCAGGCAGTCCATATTAGAGCAACTGAACATATTTCTGGCAAATTAGTCCTCGATCAAGAAATTCCTATACTGACTCATTACTCCTTCAGAAGTTACGTCACCCATCAGTCAGTCCATATTAGAGCAACTGAACATATTCCTGGCAAATTAGTCCTCGATCAAGAAATTTCTAAACTGAATCATTGACTCCTTCTGATGAAATGTTATCTATAGAGTACTGAATATTTGACCTAACGCACATATTTCTGGCCAAAGAGTACTCGATCTTGAAATTTTATATATACTTACTATTGCCTTCTGATGTCACATCAGCCATACTGTAGTCCATATTTGACCTAATGAACATATTTGGCAAATTAGTACTTGATCTTGAACTTTTAAATACAAACTCATTGATTCACTCTGATCTTACTTCAGCCATATATGAACCCATTTTGACTTACGAAACAAATTTCTCACAAATTAGTCCTCAGTGATGAACTTTTTATATAAACTGTTTGACTCCTTTTGATGATACGTCAGCTATAGAGTATTGCCTGTTTGACCTTAATGAATATATTTCTGGCAAATTAGTACTCGATCATGATCTTTCAATACATACTCATTTAAGATCATTTAAATTTTAAATTTAAATTTAATTTTAAATTATACATTTTAGATCATTCTGATCTTACTTCATCCATACACGAGCCTACTCAGTCAACACGTGAGATCATGCGATGATCACAGTGACATCACACAATCCTCATACTGTGATCCTCAGCATGTGTGTAAAGCGTGAGCTCAACGTGAGTTCATCTTATCCTCATACTGTGATCCTCAGCATGTGTGTAAAGCGTGAGCTCATTGTGAATGCTTCACACTCCGGTCCAGTTGGCGGTGGTAAATGCACCATCTAAGCTGGTCTTCCAACCACCATAAAACATGTAAAGAAGAAGAAAAAGTTGTGCATGGTATTGTTACACCGCAGAAATGGTGAGTGGCCTATTTACATACTTTTAGATGTGCAATGTGGTCTGGTCTTTTTTTTTTTTAGCAGAGTACTGCTCACACATGCTACATGTGCACCAGCCATTTTACCTTCAGTAATCACACCAAAATTGCTAGCTGCAGCTAGTTTGCATATCAGTATTTGTGAATTGTTAGGCCTGTTATGTCAGATCATTACAACATTACTAACTTTATATTTCAATATATTAATTTTTTTTATTTTTACTTATATTTTAACAATTAACAAGCGCTGTAAAACAACAGTAAGCAAGAATGCTGCACTGGTGGAATAGCGTAAACTATCATTGCTCTTTGGATAAAAAGATGAAGTACGCCTACTCTTAGACACTCATATTAAAGATAAAAAGCCTTATTTCACCACGCTATATGACTAGTTTTTTAACAACAACTTCTATCTGCGGAACTGTAGCTGTTTTATGTTAAAAGCTTCCCATTTTACCAAAACTCAAAGTGACTGACATTCATCCTCTTATTAACATAACACAACTTTACCCAGACATCAGATGCAACACTACATCATTAAGAATGTAAAGTGTAGATCTACAAAAGTGTAGTTTAAAGTACTTTATGATACACACTTTCTTTAGGATACACAACAATTGTCCAAAGAAGACTTCTTAAACAATTATCAAATACAGTAATCAGTGAGAGTGGCTAAGGTTGTCCTCTCAAACAAAAAAAAATTTGTAAAAGATTTATGTGTTTTATATAATGTTTTACTAATACAGAAGTTCTTTTTGGCCTGTTAGGATTTGGAAACAAAATTAAGGCATTGAAAAGACAGCAACAAAAAGCTCGTAGAAAATCAAAAAATCATTTTGGCTCTTCAGAAAAAAAATGAAAACACTTCTGATAGTGAACTCCTCCAGAGAACTTGAATCAGACTACTCATCAGACGACTCAGGAAATATGCTGAATGTTGTGGAGCAGCATCTAAATGAAGACTGGCAAGAACAGTATGATTCAGAATCACAACAGAATACCATAATTAATATGCAAGATCAAGTGCTATGGTATGAAATTGATAGACTAAATGATTCCATGGATGTTACCAGTGAAAGTAACTCAGAGCTAGCTTTGTCTCTGGAGAAAAAGCTGTCTGAGTGGGCAATGAAATTCAACATCTCCATGACCTCTCTCACTCATTTGCTTAAGATTTTGAAGGAACATGATATTGATGTTCCAGCAGACGGACGAACACTATTGAAAACACCTCGTTCTGGCAGTTTGAGAATAACAGAAAAATCAGGTACATTTTAACTTTGAAAATGTCCATGCACTCATTTGGCAATATTATTCAGAAATTTCACTGAACTGTAAAATCTTGTTTTTGATAGGTGGCAAATACACATTTTGGATTAAAGGAAGGTCTTACGCATACTCTGTCTGAGCAAGACACTTCAAATACGACCACTTTGAGATTTCTTTGAATATTGATGGCCTACCCATTTTCAAGTCCAAAAACCTCACAATGTGGCCACTTCAGTGTGCTGTCATCAACATTGATGAAGTGAAAAACAGTCCTTTTGTTGTTGCTCTGTTTTCTGGAGCAAAGAAACCAAATGATTTGGAGTTTTTGAGGGATTTTATGGAGGAGCTGCAAGAACTGATGGAAACAGGCTTTAAAGGGAAGAGAATTGTCCTCAAAAACATCATATGTGATGCACCAGCACGAGCCCTCATCAAAGGAATAGTTCAGTTTAATGGCCG
The DNA here is from genome assembly GCA_028476615.1 of Culter alburnus. Taxonomy (NCBI): domain Eukaryota; kingdom Metazoa; phylum Chordata; class Actinopteri; order Cypriniformes; family Xenocyprididae; genus Culter; species Culter alburnus. The sequence goes on from JAOTNS010001256.1 coordinate 25,747, forward strand.
CTATGGCTGTGACTTTTGTGATGTAAAGGGAGTTCATGAGAGCAAAATGCTTTTTTTGTATAAAGGAAATCTCAGAACCAATGAGTCATTTAGACAGAAGACAAATCCTGAACATCACAAAACAGATAGCATTCTTTTGAATCTGGACATTGATATGATCAGGCAGTTCCCAATAGATCCCATGCATTGTGTAGATCTAGGAGTGACTAAGCGAATGTTGATGCTGTGGAAAGAAGGACCTTTGGCCCATAGATTATCAGCTGGACATCTTAGCACCATTACTTATTTTCATCAAGCTGTCCGACATCACATACCTCCTGAATTCAATAGGAAACCCAGGGGGTTAGATGAACTGAAGCACTGGAAAGCAACTGAATTCCGAACATTTTTGCTTTATACTGGACCAGTGATTTTGAAATATGTTCTCGATAAGGAGAAGTATATTCACTTCCTTTCACTTAGTATTGGAATGCGCATCTTGTACAGTGAAAACCTAATGGAGCATCGTGATTATGCAGATGAGCTGTTAACATATTTTGTTGAAAAAGGTAGCATGAGTTTCATCTCATATAATGTGCATTGCTTGCTACATCTCACTGATGTTGCAAATTACAACAGATCATTACACTATTGTTCAGCGTACAAGTTTGAGAACAATGGGTCAAATCAAGGTTTATCCGCGGTTCAAGTGATCCACTGATTCAAGTAGCTAACAGATTGGCAGAGAGGCAAGCAATATCAAGTTCTCTAAGAAATCAAATGTTAACTCTGGTACGCCAAACAAAAGAATGTTACAGAATGACCAATGATAGCTACTGCCTTATACATGGAGTTCAAGAAAATCTGATTTTTTGTGAGGTTTTTTGCAGAATGGAACCTTTGTACACTAAGCCATGTGACTCCAGAATAATTGGCATATTCAAAGGATTTCGGAATCACACTAAAATGTTACATACTGACACCACTCAACTGAGACATAAAGCAATCATGATACCTTTGTCATTGATTGATAAAGATGAATACAATGCGGTAGCGCTTATACCGCTCATGCATTCAGTTTTGATTAGTTAGTCAAGTAAGTCAGTAAGGCAGGGTTTTTGCCTTTTTTATTGCATGTTATCCTGATTTTGATCCAAAGACTATGAATAATGTGTGTGTGTGTGTGTGTGTGTGCGTGTGCGTGTGCGTGCGTATTTCAGTATCGAATTTGTTTATTCGGTGATGGACAGACATCTGTTGTACCAATCAGTTGGATTTTTGATGACAATGGAACATTGAAGTGTCGATGGACATCATCACTCTCAAACATTAAAAACAATTCTCCACCAACCCTAACTGGAAGGTTTATGACATTGTGAAGATCGTTGGACCATCAATTGGTAAGAAATTGCAATAATGGTGCATTTGAATTGAAAATGAATGTGATGCTGAAATGTGGGTATAAGAACACAAATTCAAGTTGTTGTGCCTAATATAAGACAATCACAATTTTAGTTTTACATAAGTATTTAACATTTCTGGAAGATTTTTTTTTCAATTATGATAGGTGGTCTTATAAATTTACTAATCATAATATATTTATGTATTCTATGATGAATAAATAGTTGACTGAATTTCCATTATACACATAGTATACATAATTTACCACTTACAGGAGACTATGATCAAGCAAATCAATACATCTCAGATTACACAACGGGGGTCTCAGCAGCAGAGGACTCAATTACTTATTCAATGACAGACCCTGCAGTTGTGGAATTACCTGAGAAGAGAAAAGGAAAATAAGCTCTGTGATGAAAGTGACATCAATTCAGAGACATCTTCCTGTGAAGGTCTGTATATATGAAATGATTGGTATGCAGAAAACAATTTAGCCATAACTCTGTGATCATTCTTTATTTGTATGTACTAAACAGAATTGAAGCAGTCAGGAAATGAAGTGAAGCAATCTGGTCTGAAGTCAAGAATGTCCCACTGCCCAAACCTCCTATATACCATGGTTAGCCTGTTTTAACTTTGATGTAGAACTTTGAACTTGCTAAAGCACTTTATGTTTTTTCGTTTTTTTTTTCTTCTTTGAACATTAGTCAATATTCAGCTCATTCAGAAAGTTCAGTGTGACAGTGTTTTAACTTTTTAACTAAACTTTTATTTAATAAAAAATATTTTTCTTCTGCATGATTAAAAAGACTCTTCAGAGAAGTGGGAAAAAAGATGAGGATGATCCCAAGCCCACAAGCTCTGATGATTTAAACATATACCACATATACAAAAGATAAATTCATGTATTAATGGTGTGTATAATGTTACTATGCAGAGGTTTTTGCACTTTTATTGCCAAAACCCACCATATATGATGAACCTTTAGCTAAGGAGTAATGTTGGACATGTAAACCTGAAGATAAACATTTTTAGTTCAAATTTATTAGTTTTATAGAAGCTTTACAAAGAATTCTGTTTTACAAAGAAATACAAATCCCATACTACAGATAAAAAACAAATATAAACACTTAAATGTCTCTATCAAGAACTTAAAAATGTGACTGTAACAATGTTTGAATATATTAATTTTATGTTTTTTATGAATTTTATGAAGACCCTTACAACCCTCTGGAGGCCTGTTGTGGGTCCCTGACCCCGGTTAGAAAACCCATGCATTCATGTATTGATGTACATTAAGCCACTTACTTCTATATCTTCCTCTCAGAATTTCATGATCTTCAACAACATCACATCAGCTTTATAATTTTATTTGCAGATTTTGAATGTCTAATGTCTTTTCTTGAAAGTAGTCAAGAGTCCACTTATTCAGAAAGCTCTGTGTGTCAAAACATCTGGTGAGTATGAAACACTTTTTCTCTTAAATTGAATCTGGTTAAGCTAATTTGATCATTCTAATTCACATTGTTCAGGTGACTGTCTGGATGATAACAATGAAAGCCCTGATGACAGTTATTTAAACTCAAGCCAGCCCAACCCAGTATTCTTAGGTGAGACAATAGATATTCCCTTTAACACATGCAAACACATCACAAGGTACCTTATAAGAGAATTTTGTGTCATGACTCTCACAGATACTCTTCAGGGAAATGTGGCAATGCATGAGGATGATCATCCCAAAAGCTCTGCTTCTTCAGGTGAGTTATAATTTAATATAATTTATTGTGTGTGTGTGTGTGTGTGTTGTGTGTGTGTGTGTGTGTGTTTTTTTTTTTTTTTTTTTTACATTGTACCAAATGTCCCCACAATTAAAGTGAACCACCTACATGTGCATTGTGGATAAAACGATCAGGGAAAAAACGGTTTAATTGATGTAGAAAAATAAATATAGAAACAATATAACTGATTTAGATAAATGCAATTTCACTGACCTTATGTATGTAATTTTGATAACAGGGAAGGAACCAAAGGAAACAAATGCAAAGTCACCATGGAGAATTGTTTGGTATGTGATATATCAATTAGACATTATTTATTTATACAGACATAAAACATCCTTTGTAACAATCTAACTTTACAATTTTTCAGATCTGAATACTAAGATACTCCAACAAATTCAAATGCTGGAACAGAGACAAGCTGTCATCATGAATGACTTGGCAAAAGTTAAGTCTGTTCTCATGAAGCGGGCAGAAGAAGATGCCCATGAGGAACTTTTTAAACAACAACAGTGCTCCAGCTTTGAAACGTTTGAAGCCTTCTGTCAGAGGCTTGAAGAAGACAAAAATTATCGAGAGCTTTATGTTAGTACTACTATATAAATTTAGCGTTTATTTTACAACAAAGCCACAGTTTTATTTTTTTATTTTTTGCAGCAGATACCATGTAAAAGAAATGTTGAAGCCTGGTATATTTTAATCATGACAATATTATGTATGTTTTTGTCAGGTACACTATCTCATCCATACTCACGGCAGCTCCAATATAGGTGAGATGGTGAGACAGGCTTTAAAAAACATAGCGTCAGACAATGTTCTCTGTCTGTATAACAGAACGGGGAAAGATGGGAAGAAGGTGTTGCCACCTGTGCTCCTGACATGTTTGAAAAGTAAGTGTTTAAGTTTTGGTTTGTGCATCTGGATGCTGCTATAGAAATTGTAATGTTAACACCTTGCTCTTTGTGTTTTTAGAATGTGTCAGGTCTTTTCACAAACAAAATGAAATAGAGGTGAAGAAGCTAAAAGTAACCACCAGAACAACACCAGACGCGGAATGTATTCGCCAAGTAGAAATTTTTTTGTCCAACGCCAACACCAGGCTGAAAAGGAAACCAAATAAAGGAAAAAGCTGACTTTTTGTTTGATTGTTTTTGATGGAAATAAAGAATGTGGGTGTAAAAGTTTGAGTTAACTGAATCATTTTAGATAACAGTGAACTAACACAATTATTGCATAGTGGTGTTATATGGTGATCTTACAGTATGAGCACACAGTGAGTGCGCAGTGACATCACAGTGACCAGAGTATGAGGTGATCACAGTATGAGCACACAGTGAGTGAGCAGTGACATCACAGTGATCACAGTATGAGCACACAGTGACCACAGTATGAGCACACAGTGATCACAGTATGAGCACACAGTGAGTGCGCAGTGACACACAGTGATCACAGTATGAGCACACAGTGAGAGCACACAGTGACCACAGTATGTGATCACAGTATGATCACAGTGATCACAGTATGAGCACACAGTGAGTGTGATGTGACCTCATATTTCCACCACAGTATGAGTGCACTGTGATTGTGCAGTGACCTCATGTTGTGAACAAAGTATGAGCACACAGTGAGAGCTCTGTGTGGTTACACTTTTAGTTCACTGTGACACTCACATTATGACCGCACCATGAGAATATTGTGAGCTCATAGTGACATCATTGTGAGATCAAATTGTTGACTGGGTATGTTTGACCTACAGAACATATCTCTGGCAAATTAGTACTCGATCTTGAACTTTCAGTACATACTCATTGACTTATTCTGATCTTACTTCAGCAATATATGAACCCATTTTGACTTATGAAACAAATTTCTCACAAATTAGTTCTCAATGATGAACTTTTTATATAAACTGTTTGACTCCTTTTGATGATACGTCAGCTATAGAGTATTGCCTGTTTGACCTTGAATATATTTCTGGCAAATTAGTACTCAATCATGAACTTTCAATATACATATTCTTTTACTTATTCTGATCTTAGTTCATCCATACACAAGCCTATTTTTGACCTACAGAACATATCTCTGGCAAATTAGTACTCGATCTTGAACTTTCAGTACATACTCATTGATTCAGTGCTTTCGTACTTCAGCCACATAATGAATCTATTTTTGACCTACTGAACAAATTTCTGTCAAATTAGTCCTTGATGATGAAATTTCTGTACAGACTCATTGACTCCTTTCTGGTGTTACATCAGACAGACAGTAGTCCATATTTTCTTCCGGCCGCCTTCTCAGCGTGTCTCCTGCCGCCATCCGGCGCGCCCCTTGAGAGCTTTTCCTGCGGCTTATTGCCGCTCTAAAAGAGCGTTTCCCCAGCGGTTCTACCACTAAAAGAGCCCCCCAATCGGCATTATAACGGCGGCGGCGTTGCTGCAAATGCCGCGCCACTCTTGTGGCACGTGCAGAGCCCCTCTGCACGATGACGACGGACACAGCGAGTGTGTCGCGTGCCTGGGCAAGTCCCACGCCGAGGGCGCGCTCGCTGGAGCCTCATGCCCGCACTGCGAGAGCATGAGCCTCGGTTCTCTGCGCTCGCGGGTCGCCTTCTTCACTGAAGGCGATCTCGCCGCTCGCGCCCTCCCGTCTCCTTCCTCCCGCGAGCCGGCCAGGAAGAGACAGCGGGGTAGAGCGACTCAGCGCCCGGAGTTGTGCGAGCTCACGTCGGCCCAGCCCCCGCGTGCCTCGCCTTCTCCCCCAAGAGAACAATCCCCCGTCATGTTCTCCCGACCCGAGCAGCGTCCCTCTGCAGATGCGAGCGACCTCGTCTCGTTTGGAGGATCTGACAAAGAGCCGGATGACTCCATGTCTCTTGCGGCTTCCGAAGCGGAAGGATGGGCTGGCGAGCCGGACGACCCCGCTCCCCCGCCTCCTCTGGAGCCCATTGATCACGGCCAGGGTATGGATGCCGAGCTCTTCCGCATCCTATCCAGAGCAGTGGAAGAGCTAGACCTCGACTGGGCCCCTCCGGAGGAGCCATCGCGTAGCCGCCTGGATAAGTGGTTCCTGCCAGGCCGCTGCCAGGCCCCTCGCCAGCGTTCCGCCCCATTTTTTCCTGAGGTGCACGAGGAGCTTACGAAGTCGTGGCGCGCTCCGTACTCCGCCCGCCTCCATACGACACACCGTTCTGCCCTCACTGCTGTCGACGGCGCGGAAGAAAAGGGCTACGAGCATCTGCCGCCCCTGGATGAAGCGGTGGCAGCTCACCTCTGTCCTCCCGCGGCTGTGGGATGGAAGACCAAAAGAGCTCTACCTTCCAAGCCCTGCAGAACCACCTCTACTCTGGCTGGACGAGCCTACACCTCTGCAGGCCAAGCTGCTTCGGCGCTTCACACCATGGCGATCTTCCAGGTGTTCCAGGCCAAGCTCCTCCGCTCCTTGGACGAGTCCGGCATTGATGCACCTGCCTTCAAGGATCTCCGCAGCGCCACCGATCTAGCCCTGCGGGCCACGAAGGCCACTGCCCAGGCCATCGGTCGTTCCATGGCCAGCCTGGTTGTGCTTGAGCACCATCTTTGGCTCAACCTCACGGAAATCAAGGACCTGGATAAGACGGCTTTCTGGATGTCCCGGTCTCCCCTTCCGGTCTTTTTGGGCCAGCGGTGGATGGTTTCACCGAGCGCTTCACAGCGGCGCAGAAGTCGTCTCAGGCCATGAGACACTTTCTTCCCAAGCGCTCCAGCTCTGCCTCTGCTTCTAGCCGCCCCAGGATTGCGCCGGCTCAGCAGACCAAACCTGCCCCATCCACCTCTCAAGCAGCGCCGCCTAAGGAGCATCGTCAGCGCCCTCGCCCTGCTAAGTGCCAATCCTCCTTCCCGAGACGCCAGGGACCCCGGCCCAAGATTGTGCTGGACCCGGTGACTCCGAAGACGTCCTGATCCAGCAGGAAGGAAGAGGGTTGGGGAATGTCCCGTTGCGACCGGACCACCCCAAAAGCTCCCTCGTGCAGTCTCCCCTCTGCCTCGTTTAATTCTGGGCGTGGGAGAAATGCTCTGTGTTGTAGCTGGGCCCACACATGTTGCGCCCAAACAAAACGCCGTTTTCACGGCGAACACTATTTTACTTTCTCAAAGAGAGAGCAATTTTCCTCTTCCACCTCCCTCGGTGTACGGCCCCCTACCCGGCGGCCTGTCATCCGACATCATTCAACCCCTTGTCACTCGGGCCGAGGCCTGGCAGGCCATCCCCGACGTGTCAAGCTGGATCCTCGGGATCATAACGCAGGGCTACTCGCTCCAGTTTGCACGACGGCCCCCTCGCTTCGGCGGGGTGCTTCAAACCTTGGTGAACTCGGACGACGCTCTCGTCCTCCGGGCCGAGGTCATGACCTTACTGAAGAAAGGGGCTATAGAAATAGTTCCCCCTTCAGAGAGCGAGTCAGGCTTTTACAGCCGTTACTTTCTGGTCCCCAAGAAGGATGGCGGCCTCAGGCCCATCCTAGATCTCAGACTTTTGAATCGCTCCCTCATGAGACGGAAGTTCAAAATGCTGATCGGGCCTGTCTTTCAGCCCTGAAACCTTGGATGAACCCTGCTTGGTTCAGTCTTGGGGTACCCCTACAGGCGGTGTCACGAAGGACGGTGCTCTCGACGGACGCATCCAACTCAGGTTGGGGGGCTCTGTGCGAGGGCAGACCGGCCTTCGGCTCGTGGTCCCACGAAGAGAGCCATCTTCATATCAACTGCCTCGAAATGTTGGCAGTGATGACAGCCCTGCAGGCGTTTCAGGTTCACTTGGCGGGACGCCACGTCCTAGTCCAATCAGACAGCATGACTGTGGTGTCGTACATAAATCACCAGGGCGGTCTTTCGTCCAGCCACCTATGCGCTCTGGCGAAACGTCTTCTGGAGTGGGCACTGCCAAGGCTTCAGTCGCTCAGGGCGACTCACATACCTGGCAAGACCAACCTGGGTGCAGATATGCTATCATGGAGCAACGTCCCCTCAGACGAGTGGATGCTCCATCCCCAGACGGTTCTCAAGATTTGGGAGTTCTTCGGGAAGGCAGAGGTAGACCTCTTCGCCTCAGAAGACAACTCTCACTGCCCAACATTTTTTCAAAGGAAGTCGATGCGCTGGCCCACACCTGGCCCAGCACACTCCTTTACGCATTTCCCCCGATCGCACTGATCCCGCAGGTCATCAGGCGAGTCAGGGAAGACAGACACAGAGTCCTTCTAGTGGCCCCGCTCTGGAGGGAGCCAGACTTGGTCCTCAGAGCTGTTCAGGCTCTCCACGAGAGCCCCGTGGCCCATTCCCCTGAGACGGGATCTCCTCTCTCAGGCAAACAGAACAATCTGGCACCCCCAGCCAGAGCTCTGGGCTCTACACCTCTGGTCCCTCGATGGGAGCCGGCTGACCTCCCCAGGGACGTACTAGATACCATATCTCAGGCGAGAGCCCCGTCCACGAGACGCCTCTACGCCCAGAAATGGTCGGTCTTTGTTGATTGGTGTTCCACACGCAACATAGACACTGTGGAGTGTGACGTATCCCCGATACTGTCTTTCCTCCAAGAGCGTTTAGATCTGGGGCGCACCCCTTCAACGCTCAAAGTATACGTAGCAGCCATCGCGGCGTTTCATGCTCCTATCGCTGGACAGTCAGTGGGTCGAAACAACCTTGTGGTACGTTTCTTAAGGGGTTCTAGGTGATTAAATCCTCCTCGTCCCCTTACTGTTCCCACTTGGGACCTTTCTTTGGTCCTTAGGGCTCTCAAAGGAAACCCTTTTGAGCCGCTGAGTTCAGCTGACCTCAGGCCTTTAACCCTGAAAACCGCTCTGCTGCTTAAACTAGCATCGGTCAAGCGTGTTGGCGACTCTCTGTGAGCCCTGCGTGCCTCGAATTTGGGCCTAACGACTCTAAGGTCGTACTGAAACCCAGGCATGGCTACGTCCCCAAAGTGCTCTCTACTCCGTTTAGAGCTCAGGTCATCTCGCTTTCTGCTCTTCCTCCCTCTGCGGATGAACAGGAGCTGGAGTTACTCTGCCCTGTCAGGGCATTGAGGACCTATGTAGAGCGATCACAGCCTTTCAGGCAGTCAGATCAGCTCTTTGTTTGTTTTGGTGGCCGCACCAAAGGTCTTCGGTCTCAAAGCAACGTCTCTCGCGTTGGATAGTCGACGCGATTAATCTATGTTACTCCTCCTTGGGCATTGAATGCCCCTAGGAGTTAGAGCCCATTCCACTAGAGGAATGGCTTCCTCCTGGGCCTGGTCTAATGGAGTTTCCATTAAAGACATCTGTGAGGCGGCCGGCTGGTCCTCGCCGTCCACTTTTGTCAGGTTTTATCATCTGGACGTTCCGACCTTACAAGCTCGGGTCCTCTCGGTGTAATCAGGCGGCCTCTTCGAGTTCCGCCTCTCGCCTATTCAGGAGTTATCTCCTCTTGTAGTGTAACAAGGGTTAACGACGGCTTGGCCTTCTTACTTGCTCTCTTGGTCCCCTCTCGGTGTCCAATACAAGTTATGTCGTTTCCTGCCGTGGCACGGCGCGGTTGAATTCGTTCCCCATACGCAGTATGAGTGAAGTATCGAAAGGGAACGTACTCGGTTACTAACGTAACCTCGGTTCCCTGAGATACGGAACGAGTACTGCGTTACTTGCCGTGCCACGAGGCTGCGGCTTCAGTGTCGTCACTTCAGTCGATTGGCCTGAAATCCTATGGCGAAATGCCTGCTTATATAGCCCTTAACCCCACCCATTTCGGCGGGAAAGTTTGCGCGCTTTCTCGCCATAGGTCGCGCAGCTATGCCGCGCCGTCATTGGTTCAACGACTTGTCTATGAGTGAACCAAGGACGGTGCAGTTACACTGCGTTATTGAAAAAGGCTTCAGTAACGGGGAAAAAGGGAGACTTTTCCCCATACGCAGTACTCGTTCCGTATCTCAGGGAACCGAGGTTACGTTAGTAACCGAGTACGTTATCACTTTAAGCGCAAAACGGAATAACTCACTGCAATGCAAAGCATGTTATGTGTCATCTCTTCAATACACAACAGATGAGTTAGTTCATTCATTGCAACACCAAATATTTCATGTTTTGCAACATCAAATATTTCATGTTTTGCAACATCAAATATTTCATGTCAATGCATGAAGAATACCTTTGTTCTCGTATACAATGCAAGGAAACAGTGCATAACTTACATGTTTAATGCAACAGCACATAGTTATATTAATTTCTCCTATGCAAATCTTGATAAATGATAAATTAAATATTGTACGCAATCCTATGAAACAGTTAGTTCTTGATGCATTGCAGTGCAACAACATATGTGATGTGTTTTCTCTTCAGTGCACACAGGAAAGAGTTAGTTCTTGCTTGCACTGCAGTGCATCAAGCACCTGTCGTGTTGTCTCATTTACTGCGAAACGGAATAACTTATTGCAATGCAATGCACATGTTATGTGTTACCTCTTCAGTGCATAAAGGATTAAGGATTAGTTAATTCATCGCAACACCACATCTTTTCACTCATGAGGAACAAGTTAGTTCTCTTATATACAATGCAAGGAAATAGTGCAAAACACATGATAATTTTTGTATGCATTGCAAAGCAAACAGTACATAAGTCAATTGTTGTAGCAATGCAATGAAAAAGTTAGTTCTTGTATTTATTGCAGTGAAACAGCATATTTGATTTGCTTTCTCTTCAACGCACAAATGGAAAGCGTTAGTTCTTCCTTGCATAGCAGTGAAACAAGTGCCTGTCGAGTTCTTTTCAAGTGCAAAACGGAGTAACCTACTGCAATGCAATGCACATGTTATGTGTCATCTCTTCAGTGCACAACAGATGAGTTAGTTGAGGAATACCTTAGTTCTCGTATACAATGCAAGGAAACAGTGCATAACGTACATGTTGCAATGCAACAGCACACAGTTATATTAATTTCTGCTATGCAAATCGCGATAATTTAACTATTGTACGCAATGCTATGAAACAGTTAGTAGTTCTTGATGCATTGCAGTGCAGCAGCCTATATGATTTGTTTTCTCTTCAATGCACAAAGGAAAGAGTTAGTTCTGCAACACAGTGCAACAACCACCTGCCGTGTTATCTCTTCACTGCCAAACGGAATAACTTAGTTCTTGTATACAGTGCAAGGAAACAGTGTATAGCTTATGTTGCAAAGCAAACAGCACATGTTATATTAATTTCTTTTATGCGCTTGTCGAGTTATCACTTTAAGTGCAAAACGGAATAACTTACTGCAGTGCAGTGTTGTGTTCTCTTCAATGCATAAGGGATTATTTATTTCATTCATTGCAACACCAAATATTTTATGTTTTCTCTTCAAGTCAGTTCTTGCTTGCACTGCAGTGCAACAAGCACCTGTCGTGTTGTCTCATTTACTACGAAACGGAATAACATACTGCAATGCAAAACACATGTTATGTGTTACCTCTTCAGTGATGATTTAGGGATGATTTAGTTAATTCATCGCAACACCACTTTTCAACGCATGAGGAACAAGTTAGTTCTCTTGTATACAAATGCAAGGAAATAGTGCAAAACACGTTAATTCTTGTATGCATTGCAAAGCAAACAGTACATAAGTCAATTGTTGTAGGCAATGCAATGAAAAAGTTAGTTCTTGTATTTATTGCAGTGCAACAGCATATTTGATTTGCTTTCTCTTCAATGCACAAAGGGAAAGCGTTACTTCTTCCTTGCATTGCAGTGAAACAAGTGCCTGTCGAGTTCTTTTCAAGTGCAAAACGGAATAACTTATGCAATGCACATGTTAAGTGTTCTCTTAAATGCATAAGGGATTATTTAGTTCATACATCGCAACAATACATTTTATGTTTTCTCTTCAATGCACAAGGAAAAGTGTTAGTTCTTGCTTGCAGTGCAGTGCAACAAGCACTTGTGTTGTCTCATTGACTCCTTTTGTTACATCAGCCATAGAGTATTGCATATTTGACCTAATGGACATATTTCTTGCAAATTAGTCCGTAATCATAAACTTTTCCTACAAACTCATTTTACTCCTTCTGATATTACATCAGGTATACAGAAGTCCATAAAAGTCTGACCTAAAAGACATATTTCTGGCCAAAGAGTACTCGTTCTTGAACTTTCCTATTGACTCCTTCTGATGTGACTGAACATATTTCTGCAGAACACGTTATGTGTTACCTCTTCAGTGATGATTTAGGGATGATTTAGTTAATTCATCGCAACACCACTTTTCAACGCATGAGGAACAAGTTAATTCTCTTGTATACAATGCAAGGAAATAGTGCAAAACACGTTAATTCTTGTATGCATTGCAAAGCAAACAGTACATAAGTCAATTGTTGTAGGCAATGCAATGAATAAGTTAGTTCTTGTATTTATTGCAGTGCAACAGCATATTTGATTTGCTTTCTCTTCAATGCACAAAGGGAAAGCGTTACTTCCTTGCATTGCAGTGAAACAAGTGCCTGTTTCAAGTGAAAACAAGTGAAAACAAATTAGTCCGTAATCATAAACTTTTCCTACAAACTCATTTTACTCCTTCTGATATTACATCAGGTATACAGAAGTCCATAAAAGTCTGACCTAAAAGACATATTTCTGGCCAAAGAGTACTCGTTCTTGAACTTTCCTATTGACTCCTTCTGATGTGACTGAACATATTTCTGGCCCAAGAGTACTCAAATTTAAACTTTCTATACATAGTCATTGACTCCTGATTTTTTTCAGCCATACAGAAGTTCATATTAGACATGATTAAATTCCTGTCCCAAGAATCATCAATCATAAACTTTATATACAAGCTTCACTCTGTTGTTATTTCAGACATAGAGTATTGCATATTTGATCTAATTTCCATTACTAAATACCACTGATTATATTTCTGGCAAATTAGTCCTCGATCATGAACTTTCTATACATACTCATTGCCTCACAACAATGTTACTTCAGCAGTACATGAGCACATTTCTGGAAAATTAATACTCAATCATGAACAAACATTGACTCTTTCTGATGAAACGTCAGCTATAGAGTTTTGCATTTTTTAAATTACGAACATATTTCTGGCCCAAGAGTACTCAATCTTGAACTTTCTTTACTCACTCATTGACCTTCTCTAATGTTACATAAGAGAGACAGTAGTCCATATTTGTGGCAAATAAGTCCTCAATCATGAACTTTATATACAAACTAAATGACTCCTTCTGATGTTATGCCATGCATCAGTCAGTCCATATTAAACCAACTGAACATATTTTTGGCCCAAAAGTACTCAATCTTGAACTTTCAAAATATACTTGTTGATTGACTCTGATCTTACTTAAGCCATATATGAACCCTATTTTGACCTAATGGACATATTTCTGTCAAATTAGTAATTGATTTTGAACTTTGATTCACTTTGAACATTGTGATTCACAATGATTCACTGCTTTCTTACTTCAGCCATATGAACCCATTTTTGACCTACTGAACACATCCCTGGCATATTAGTCCTCACTCATAAACTTTATACATACTCATTGATTCCTTCTGATGATACGTCAGCCATACAGTATTGCATATTTGACCTAAAGGACATTTTTCTGGCCAAAGAGTACTCGATCTTGAACTTTTCATACATTTGTAAGGGTGGAACTCCTACAGGGGTTCAGGCTGTAAGGTTGCAGAGCGACTAAAGAACTTTATCAGCAAGGTAGAAACTGTCCATTTCTTGTCTGTTACCACCCACTGCAACTTATAACAACGACGGAAATAAGCGCAGTTATAATAGCAAAATATGTGGGAGAGCGTTGCTATAGTGTGACAATATTGTATTGCAATAGGGAGCACATTAATGTTAATACTAAATCAAAACTAGTTAGCACAGGGTTTAATGACAACCTGATTATGGTTACTCTTAAAATAATTACAAAATAGATGTATGAGATGATAATCATATACCATTAATCATACCCAGAATGTATGTGAAAAAAGTTACCTGAGAGAGAGAAAGAGAAAGAGAGAGAGAGAGAGAGAGAGAGAGAGAGAGGGCCAGAGAGTGCCCAAGAAAAGCCAAAAATCAAAGAGACAGAGCAACAGATACAATCTTCTTTTATCCCTTCCTTGACCATGTGACTGAAACCCAAATGTGAGACATTCAAACTGACAGAAGATTAAAACTTCCCCCACTGTACTAAAGGTGTGACAATTTGTAGACCCCTGATGTACATACATCTTGGCCTACAGGGCTTGATCACTATCAACACATTTGTGTCTTCCAAATGGCCCTTGTAGCAATGAGAGGGGGTTGAAACAGTAAAGCAAATGTCTTTGTTCATTTTAAAATATCTTTAGATATTTTCAATTCTACACATTACTATTGACTCGTTCAGATGTTACTTCACCCACAAAGAAGTCCATATGAGACATACTGAACATTACTTATGGTGAACACTAATTAATGGCTGAACATACTTATACTTATGATTACTTATGGTGAACACTACTAAAAAAAAACTGTAAAACTGTGGGAACCTTTTCTGCTATATAGCAAAGAATAGGGATGGGTGATATGACCAAAATCTTAATTTTACTTCACAGTAACAATATATGGCATGGTTTCACAATTATCAATATCAGTTTTGATACCACAGCAAAAACTGAATTTCAAACTCTTTTGATGCTTTTTTTTTTACACAAGTAGTATAGTAACTTTTATATTTATTTAATGTAAAGTTTATTTGTTTCTATATACATAATTAGAAAATATAAAGTTTATCTAAAATAAAATAAAAATTAAATTAATTGATGGAGACAGACAATGATTAACCTAATTATTTCATCTCTACATAAACAAACATTTGCATAGATGGGTAAACACAATCACAATTTGGAAATGTGTCCAGTTACATTTTCATAAAGCACCATGTTTGTAAAATTTATAATGATTACATTTACAAAATGAGCCTGCATAGCAGAAATAATGAATAAAGTAATGGTCGGTGTTTAATACAATCGTTAATTGAAATAAAATAATTAATGAATTAAAAAACATATATAACAGTATTGTTCAATTTAGTGTTATACATATGTTATCATATTAATATGTTTTGTTCTAATGTCACAAGTCACAATTTCAAGTTTACTTGGTTTAACTTGATTATTTGGTTAGGGTTTAAGAAGTGTACTAAAAAACTTTTTCACGTGTCGTAGGGGTGTGACGAGACAAGACAAGACAAGATTTTTACACACTATTTTTAAAGGTCCCGTTTTTCGTGTTTTTTTTGAAGCTTTGATTGTGTTTATAGTGTGCAATATAACGTGTTCATGTTTCGCGTGTAAAAAAACACAGTATTTTTCACATAATTTACTTATCTGTATACCGCTGTTTCCACTGTCATAAAAACGGGCTGATGACTTCCTTGTTCTATGAAGTCCCTCCTTCAGAAATACGTAACGAGTTCTGATTGTGCCAGCGGTTCCTGTGTTGTGATTCGACAGCTCTGAGCGCACCGTGCCCGGAAAAGTCACGCCTCTTACCATAACGTGGAGATGCAATGCGCTCAGTGTTATTGTAAACATGTCTTTAATTTTACCCTATCAATTTGAACCGGAATCAGACCCGGTGATTGGACTGCGGGATGAAAATAACAGCGTTTCGACGACATGGCGACAAACACACTCTACAAACGCAACTCTTGTGTATTCCTGTGGGCGGGAGGTTAGTCAAAAAACTGTTTTAGTGACGTCATTAAAGAAGGAAGTAGAGGGATGTAGTCCAAACTGGCCGTTCGATGTAGGCGACTTCTGTTAAATAAAATATCTCGCTTGGCATTGAACTTTGAGCTTTAAAATTTTACAGATTTTATTTATACTCTAACAACAACATTACACACTAACTAAAGTTTGAAACATGGGATCACGAAGAACGGGACCTTTAAGAAATCCTCAATGGTGAAATACATGACTAGGAAAAATATTCTGCAGGTGTATTTGAAATGTTTTAACTAATCATCTTGTAATGCATGTCATTTCAGTTCTTTCTGAGTATGAATCATCATATGCAGTAAAAGACAACAATACTCAAGCACTGTAAAAGGTTTTGCCACAAACTCAACTAACTTACTTCTCTTCTGTATGATTTGTCTCTTCAGACCTCAGAACTGTACATGATTTTGAGCTTCTACAACTTTTGACCTCCTAACTGAACTCCTTTCCACAAACTGATCATAGAAATAGAAAACAGTAAAAATAAAAATCGTAACACTTTGCAATAAGGTCTCATTTATTAACATTAATGTATTAACCAACATCAACTAACAATGTGCAATATATTTGCTCCAGTACTTATCAATCTTTGTTTATGTTAGTTAATAAAAATAGTCATTCATTGTTAGTTCATAGTTTACAGTGTATTAACTAATGTTAACAAATGAAAATATTGTTTGTGCTTAATAAGATTAAGAGAAAACTGTTAGGCTATTCACTTTTATAGTAACACTTTACAATAAGTGCAACCATAATCACACTCTCTCAATATTCAAAGTGCAAATAAGACCAAATTTTTCTTTGATACAGAGCTAAGAGATGGTTACAACTACACTGCCCAGCCTAAAATAGCTTTCATATTGGGAGATATTTGCATGCATCAAGGAGCCGCTTTCAAAATGCGGGGTATTGAAATCGCGTTTGAATGTGATTTCAGCGATTTTCACTTTCAGCGATCGCGCGTAACTCTGTGAATATGGAGCAGCGGCGACCGTTATCCAACTGAATTCAATGTTTTTTATTTAAATACAAAGCAAAACGACAGTGGAGGCGTAATGTAAACGTAGCGGTGGCATATTCTTTCCTAATCATCCTAACGCTCTGTCATGGCAACATCACGAGACTACTTTTTGCCTCGACGAGAAATCTCGTCACAGTTTAGTCTCGCGAGATCTCATCACACCCCTAATGTGTCGTTAAAATGACCCACAACCTAATCAGTTTACATGTGAAGAAATCCATTTATTCACAAACTTCTCACGAGACGAGTGTTTGACATAGTATAAGAGGTGTTTGACAAATTATTCGGCAAACAAGTATAAGAGGTGTTTGACAAATTATTCGGCAAACTACTTCCTCTCATCGCTGCTTTTTGGTGGTTTGGAGAACAATTACTCAGAGTCACCCTCTGTCGTTTCACAGAATTATACAACGGAGAGCACGTCAAGCATAAAACCTCGTAGATTTACTGAGGAGCGCGCGCAGTAAGCAGGTTCATGGCGTAGAGCCATGCGAATTGCGAAAGTATAAACAAGGCTTCAACTGCACAAAGCTAAAGAGAAAGCGCAAAGTCCTATCTATGAAAACGATTTAGAAAAAGTTCCATCGATTCACAATTTATATCATCACGAATAAACGATATTGTCATATGATATCACCCATCCCTAACATGCAGTAACGTTAATGCTTCAAACACATTTGACAAGCTACTTTAATCAACAAGTAGCACATCCTCACTATTCCAGAAAAGTTGCTGATCCAAGGCTGGGTTGTACAGCTGCGGCTCATGTGCATGAATGTTGGGGTTGGGGGGGAGAGGTGTGTCTGGTCTGAACTAGTTGATGCAAGAGGTTGACTGTCGGTCTAAAAAGTATTTTGAGTATTTTGAAAATACACAAAAACTCATCTTAAATGTATTTAAATACCAATTACATTTGATTTTTTCCAAAGGCTTTAAAATAAAAAATACAAAATAGTATTTTGTATTTCAAATACGTATTTTAAATACATGTATCTGAAATACTGCCCATCCCTGCTTACTGATGCCTTCTGTCCATACTGTCCATAGTCCATACATTCATAAATTCAACTTTGTAGACATAGTCATTGACTACTGATTATACGTCAGCCATAGAATATTGTATATTTGACCTAATGGACATATTTCTGCCCAGACAGCACTCGATTTTGAACTTTTTATACATCATCATTGACTCTTTCTGATGTTACTTCACTCATACAGAAGTCCATATTATTGAAATCCAACCTAAATGATGACAACATAGAATAAAATACGATCACTAGTGATCATCAAATCCTTTTTACAGTTTATTTTACACACTTCCATTTTTTTCACAAAACCTTTGCTCTCTAGAAACCCAGTCAGTTTGGGTCAAAATGCTTTAAAAGGATTATAAACACTGAATTATTACCAACATATGAAATTAAATTAAGGACATGCATCAGAAAAATTGGGAATGTTGGAAAATAAATATATGAATATGAATTATATGTATTTGATTTTGCAGTGTTGTCTAATGTAGTATTTTTGTACATTAACAAGCAAAAGTGTCCAAAAGTATGAATTATGCGATAACGGACACAGCAATGCATCATGTATTATAAGATCATTATGTAGCATGATCCATTAAAACGTACAATATAGCCTATTTTTCCAATCAGACCTAGATATTATTACTATTACTCCACTAGGTCTAAAATATATTGTTCGCTGCAAACATTATAATCTTAAATTTATTAATTATTAATTTACTATTAATAAATGTGTAAAGTTATAAAATAAAAAATGGAAATACTCAATAAAGTAGGCTAACTACGCTACCTCAGATGGTTGAATGGTTGAATTCCACAACTGGTAAAATAAAACATATATAAGACAATACAACATTTACTGTGGGAGCCATACAATTTACTGGTGACAATTTAAAAAACTGGACGCTTGCGCTTCTGATTTGGCAGTGAAATTCGCCGATTTGGGGTGCGTAAGATGTGAAGGATTCTATGGTCCAGTTAGTATTTTCAGGCCATAATAGCGGCCGCGCTACCGGAGCGCCATCTAGTGGCTGTTAACCAAAAAGTATCAGTGTCGCCTGTTGGGTTCTAAGTTCTTTGATTTTCATTCAGTCCATCTGCTGATTTTGTTTTGCTATGTAGCATAATTTCTCAAAGCTAAAGTCAGACCATGCCGTTTTTGCTGTTAATCTTGAAATTATACAATAATTTAAATTACAAACAACTGCTCATGCGCATAACATCTTTGTTGGGATTATGATAAAAATGCAGTGTTGCCTCTCTAATATCAAAGAGCTACACATATTTTTTTGTTTAAGGCCAGTAAAAAATAAACAACAAATAAATCTGCTTTAAAAAAAAAAAATCTGCAATCAGTATCAGAATTGGACGATTTGCTTCTAATAAAAATTGGAATTGGCCATGAAAAATCAAAATAGGTGTTAATAAAAAATATTAAACAAAGCATTATTTTAAAAATCTAATAGTCTTTTCGCTGTAAAAACACTGTTTCGCTGTTTTCTTGCAAATTAATTTGTTGTTTATATGGTTAATATTAATGCAACTATCAGCGCACAAAGGTTATTAGAAAAAGGTAATTCGGCCGCACATGGTTAATTTTCTCCAATCTGGCCCTCAAACTAAAATGAGTTGACACCCCTACTGTAGATGCTATTTACACTAAGTGAAAATAGCGATACATCCTATTTATACGTGACAATAGCAGCATCACGATATGCTATTTACACTAGGTGAAAATAGCGATTCCATTTACACCGTGTAAAAGTAGCAGTTCTTTGCAAGAAGTGTAAATAGTATTTAGATGCTGTACATTATATTGGCAGATACTATTTGCACCTCAGTATTTTTGTACATTAACAGGATTTCAATAATATCAGAGTGTAAATGATTATATTTATTAAAATTATTAAATGGATGCTGCCTTACTGGGAGAATAAAACCCCTCACACCTTCCACCAACCATACCCAATAAACACTTTTAATATTATTAAACACTTGTTCACATTTTATTTCCACTTTTTGAACATTATTTTCATTTAATTGAAAATGTATGTGATGAGAAAATAGGAGTGAGCTCTATTATTGGGCGAGCTCGGCTGGCAAAATGCGGATTCGACCCCACAGCGATCGCGGTAAAAGCCAAAATCACAAGCCTATACATGCTACTGTTGTGCCACTGAAGACATTTAGTTACAGCTGTCCCTTTTTAAACTTATATTGGCCCAACCAGACATTGGAGAGTAAAGAGTATTTGAATTTGAAGTGAGTATTTTGGTTCCAAAACGCAATAACTCCATTTTGATTAATTTGAGTAAAAAGGTGTTTTCTTTACCAAGAAAGTGGTAAGATGAAAACCACTAGGCTATTTTCTGTTTCAAACTTTCACATAGCATCTTTTGGTTATAAAAACATTAAAAATTCAAATCTACATTTTGATTTTAAAAAGTTTATTATAAAAACGTATTATTTTTTTTTCCCAAATGCAATAAATCCATGACACTTTTTTCCCCAAAATGCAGTTAATCCATCAATATAAAAGTTATTTTTCAAATTGAAAATACACAACAAAAGTTGATTCACATATATGACAGCATCTGAACTTTGCCAATACTAATCTTATATACAGGCATTTTACTAAAAATACATTCAGCTGTCGCTCCCAAAATGAATTCAACGGGTCATCTTGTTAATGTTATAAATTATTTGTCATTACCGATTAAAGAGTATATGGCACCACCGCACAGTTAAATAAACACATTTGCCGAGTACATTGGTATTAAAAACGGCTTTTTAAAAAAGCCTTCAATGTTTAGAGAGGGTGGAATGGTGCGCTGTGATTGGTTGAGCGGATATATCGATTATCTGCAGAAAAAGGGGACTGGCGTTTGTCACGTTTTGGAAAGAAAGGGAGAAAACATGACAGAATAACATGACGGATATTGCATTTTGCGCAAAATTAATAAATGACTTTTCGATACCGACCAGATAAAATACTGATTTTGGCGGAAACTCAATTTTTTTTAAAAAAATGGCGTTTATCGCGTTTTGGAACCAAACTCTTCATTTGTCAACAAGAGACGCTTTTTGCACTTATTAGACACCGTTATAGGCTTGTGAAATGTTAACAGATAAACTATGAAGCTGGCTGAAAGAGCAACCCAGACAGCAACATAGTGTGGCCCACATCTGGTACATGTGGATTACACACTATGTGTGTGTATATATATATATATATATATATATATATATATATATTTCACTTTATAGTTTTTCATTTTTTTTATTTGACATTGAATAACTCAGGAAGGCAATAAGATCAGAAAAAATTCTTTTTTGGTGGTGCTCTCCTACATGTGAGCTGCATCTTTTTCAAATTTTGTGGTGATAAAGTGTTATTCATTTTTTCGCAGCCAGGTGGCACCCACGGGCGGTAAACTCGGGTTTAGAGGCACTTCTCAGCACTCCTTAGGAGTTTTTCGAAATGGTTAGATGCATTAAAAAGCTGAGTTTTTTAAGTTTTAAGATGATACCTATTTTGTGTTATTCCACGTTGGAAAACGAACATGGATGGTTCAGGGAACATTGGATACACACTGCATCCCGGAAAGATGAGAGACATGTTTTTAGCCAAGTATGTTAAATCATTCCATGAGTAATATCTTGTGATCAACGCAATATGATTTTGGATTAATTTTAATTGTAAGAATCTGCTTTAAATAATGATGTGAATTTTCTATTATCTGTGCATTTTTCATTAAGTTATGAGCACGTGAAATCTACATATTTACCTACATATTGGTCCCTTTCTCTATGTCAGAGGAAGTGACGTCGCCTGCGTCTGTGCAGTGCGACCTGATCAGCCCCTGAAGTGAGATACAGGAAACAGAAATACTGCAAAATAACGAAATAACGTTATAACATTTCGTCTAGTCTCGTTTTGGTTAATGAAAATGAAGAAACATTTTAGCATAGTTTTTATTTTGTAAACCACATTTAGTCTCGTTTTTATTTGTCAAAAATATTGCATTATACATTTAATTATAGTCATCGTCACATGACCAGCATTTACGATGCGTCTCGTCTCGTTATCGTCACGTGATAAAGGTTCGTTGACGACGATATTTAGTCATAATTTTCGTTGACGAAAGCAACACTACCTGCCGTTAATGATCTGTCCCTCACAGACTGCATGACCTTGCCACTTCCTGGTTGACCAAGTCTCTTCAAGTAGACTAATGGTTAGTCGACTATTAGTAACAAGGGAGGTGGTTTTCCTACTGCAAAACCACCTCCCTGTTACAAACATGGTAGAACTATCACTTGTACATTTTAATAAGAGAGAAAATTATAACCATGCAACTGTCTACAGTATCGCATCAGACAGTGCATTATAGTGTCCCTGGGGAAAGATTGCTTTATAAATAATTTTTCTGACCAGTTTCTTCTTCTTAGTATACCAGATAGTTTAGAAGAAGCAGAAACTATTGACACTCTTTTCTCCAACACATTAGATACAGTTGCTCCTTTGCACTTAAAGATTAAGATTAAGATTAAGGAAAATAGTCCAACACTGTGGTACAACGAGCACACTTGGGCCCTTAAGAGAGCAGCCAGAAAAATGGAGCGCAGCTGGAAGAAAACAAAACTAGAGGTTTTTCACATCTTGTGGAAAGAAAACATTTTTGTATACAGAAAAACCTTAAAAACTGCTAGATCTGCTTATTTTTCAACTCTATTAGAAGAAAACAAACACAACCCTTGGTATTTATTTGATACAGTGGCTAAGTTAATGAGAAATAAACCTTCTGACATTTCCAAACAGCACAGCAGTAATGACTTTATGAACGGCATCACAGCCGTCTTTGCTGAGGGCTCAGGCGTGGCAGCCATCTTGTGAAGGGACTCAGAAATGTGGCAGGCATGACATGAAGAGACTCTAACTGAGCAGGCATGACATGAACATGAACATCATGCCTCTCTGGGCAGGCATGATGTGAACAGTCTCTGGCTGGGCCAGTGTGATGTGAACAGTTTCTGACTGGGCAGGCCAGACGTGAACAGTCTCTGGCTGGGCAGCCATGATATGAACAGTCTCTGGCTGGGCAGGCATGACATGATGTGATGTGATGTGAACAGTTTCTGACTGGGCAGGCCAGACGTGAACAGTCTCTGGCTGGGCAGCCATGATATGAACAGTCTCTGGCTGGGCAGGCATGACATGAAAAGTTTCTGACTGGGTAGGCATGACATGAACAGTCTCTGACTTGGCTGGTATGATGTGAACAGTTTCTGACTGAGCAGGCATGATGTGGCTGGGTCTCTGGCTGGGTCTTAATATGTGGAAACTCTGGCTTGGTGGTCATTGGTATGGGGGCCACAATGTAGGTTGAACACTTTTGATTTCACTTGTCTGTGGCATGGGGGCCTTGATATGATGAGGCTTTGGCATGTCAGACATGACGTGAATAGTCTCTAGCTTAGCAGGCATAACATGTACAGGCACTGACCTGGCTGGCATGACATGAACAGTTTGTGGCTTTGCAGCAGGACATGAAGAGACTCTAGCTTGTTAGGCGTGGCAAGGATAATTCCAGACATGACAGTCATGTCGTGAAGACTCTCTGGCATGGTGGGTTCTGTGGGATTGCAGGGCCCCTCATTCGCAAATCCCACAGTAAATAATGAGCCGCACAACAACAAAGCATTGTCTATATACTCTCCTAAGAAAAAATGTATTTTTCCCCCAGGCAGCTGTGAACGTATGGGTTTATTCAGACCTATACGAAAGAGGGCAATATCATTGAAATTCTACTTGGCAGCACAGTCCACAAAATTCCTCCAAAGTCCTTGATGGCCCAGTTCCCCTGGCGCAAATGTAGCAGGGCGACTGCTGGGTTCATTGTTTAGGTCTAGCTTTCTGTAATGTAGATCCACTGAAGACAAGTGCAGAGAGAACTCAGTTGCAGTTTTATTGAAAACTTGAACAGATACAAAATAAACATAAAAACAAAACAAAATAAACAAAATAAAGAGTTGACAAAATGAGACTTGGCTTGACTTGAAATATCGAACTTAAGTTGAACAGAAACATAAACTCACCAACAATAGGTTACACAAACAAAGCTAGACAAGAGAACAATGGTAACATGAGGGCTTAAATACAAGAACTTGGGGAACACATCTTCTGCATACTTGAACCCTTTCCAACAATGACTGTATAATTTTGAGATCCATTTTTTTCACAGTGAGGACAACTGAGGGACTCAAACACAACTATTAAAAAATCTGTAAACATTCACTGATGGATAAATTGTACTTTTTTGTCTTCTGGGAAACATGTAAATATCTTTTGTAGCTTTCAAAGGGCAGTACTAAATTAAAAAGTTATGATCTTTAAGCCTGGACATGACGGTTGGCCATCAGGCAGTTTTTGTATGTCTGCCGACTAAGTTTCCTCAGTGTGTTCCGCACCATTGGCTGAAGTTGGTCCTCGTCTGCTTTTTTCGGCCTATAGTTTGTTATAGAGACGGAGGCCTTTGTATGCTGGAGGATAACTTGCTTTATTAGCTATGGAGAGCTTAAATCACTCAAATCACTTGTATCACATAAACTTGCCTGGCCACAAGGGGGCATTTCAACACAGGAAAATACCATAAATGAACATTCCTAAAACACACCCCAAGTATATCTTAAGTAACTAGATGGCACATCATCACTTATTGACATCCCCTTTCCTTAGTTCTTATACTTCCTCTAATCAAAAGTACTATAATTTCACAAACATCTTTGTAACATTATGTAATGCAAACTAAAATCGCAACTGAAATAGAATATCAGAATTATTTCTTCAAAATCTGATGTAAGAATGTGTTATTGTAAGAACATGTATCGTTAATCAGTGTACTTAGGATTAGGCTTGGAAATCCGACCATATGATATGGTAACTTTTGTGCAGTTGGCTCAGCCGGAATGTTTTCTTCAGCATGCTGTGCATCTTTAGACACATTGCTGTTGTCTGGCACAGATTTGAGTTGTGACAATAAGTCCTCCAGATCAACTTGAGTGAAGCGTGGAAGTGGTTCTTTTACAGGAAGTAGATGTTGGCGATTCCTCCTGTACTCATCCACAACATAAGATCTGGGCTCGATGAGGGTGCTCCTAAACAACTCCAATCTTGTCGTGTAATCTTGCTGTTTGCATTCGCACCACTTGGAATTCATGCAGTGAAGAGATTGGTTTGCTCCTTTTATCGAAGTACACTTTTTGCATTTTTCTCTTCTTGGAAAGTTGAGCTTTGACTTTCACAGTGTCCTTTGACCTTGGCTTTAGCATCTGCTTGCTGATGGGCATGTTGGGCAACACTCCCTTTCAATTGCCTCTGGTCCCACTATATTGAGGAGTATGTAGACTTTAGTTTTGTCTGGCTTATCACTGTGGGCTGTGATAGCCGATTTCAAAACACTGCTTCAGGAAGCATCGGAGCATAATGAATCAGCATGTCGAATCAGCTGTTCGGAGCGCCAAAGTTTGCCGAGTTTGCCGGTTTGACACGCGATCTGAATCATGATTCGATACGCTGATTCATTATGCTCCGATGCTTCCTGAAGCAGTGTTTTGAAATCTGCCATCACTAAATAAGTCGTTATTTTGTTTTTTTTTGGTGCACCAAAAATATTCTCGTCCCTTTAGAATGTTAATATTGAACCACTGTAATCAAATTAACTGATTTAGATGTGTTTTAGTACCTTTATGGATCTTGAGAGAGAAAATGTCATTGCTCCCTATGCAGGCCTCACTGAGCCATCGGATTTCAACTAAAATATCTTAATTTGTGTTCCGAAGATGAACGAAGGTCTTACGGGTGTGGAACGGCATGAGGGTAAGTAATAAATGACAGAATTTTCATTTTTGGGTGAACTAACCCTTTAAATATCCCCGATGAACTGACATCCTCAAGATTGTTTTAATCCAGATCATCTAAATGCAGTATAATGTCTGTTTTCGGCTGTGGAAGATTGTTGATATAGTAAAGATACATTTTTATAATCGTAAACCTAACCCTACTCTGGAAACTGGAAGTACTTCAAGTATGCATGCTGAATTGTACACTTAGTAACAAGTTCAATGGCACATCTCTACTGGAAATCGTAGTTTTTAAATACATTGGTATATTCTCCATAATTAGAAGTTGGCAGTAATAAACTGTGGGTACTCCTTGGGGTTTTAGTTGGTGGAAAAGACATTGGCATTATCAGATTTTAAAAGTATAACTGTTAAATGGGTGAAAATTGCTTGTGGGCTATTTTTGACAGCGCTCCAGTTGGTGCCCAATAGTGACTATACTCACATGATAGCTGAGGTCCAGAGCGCTCTATAACAGTTAGTCACATGTCTGTAGACCTTCTTGTTGCTGGATTATAAGCCTTCAAACGTGGTCTGAGGTCAAGGTTCAAAGGTCAGTATTTAGAAAGCAAATTCATACTGACATAGGTTACTCTCCAGGTTGAGACCTTTCCAATGTTAGCTCTACAACAAAGTTTCAATTTTCTAATTTCATTGACACAAGCTGTCCCAGGCCTAGTACTTTGAAGGCCCAATATATAAAATGAAGCATTTTGTTAGTTTTTTTCACCCCTATTAATGTGAAAATAGTGACCAAAATGAGTTGCCTTCAGAACTTACAATATGACTCTTTTTAGTATTATTTGGTTTAGTCATAGGGCAGTTTTAATTATTCACACATTTATTGTGTTTATTTACATAACTACATAATTGCACAATACTATAAGATTAATGTTTTAAATAAAAATAAATAAAACCAAAATTATAGATCAGGGATAGGCAACATCATTTCTGGAGTGCTGCTGTCCTGCAGAGTTTAGCTCCAACCCCGATAAAATAAAATAAAAAACCTCACCTGTCGATAGTATTAATAATCCTGAAGACACACTGATTAGCTGGTTATGGTGTGTTTGATTAGGGTTGAAGTTAAACTCTGCACTCCAGGACCGACATTGCCCATCCATGTTATAGAAATATGAATTTAAATGGCCAGTAGGTATAAGATATAGTAGGTATGGCCATTATTTCTTTAACACAGGGGTCAACTTTTTTCAGGGCGTGGACCCCTTAGGCGAAACAGACATGGAGCGAGGACCCCCAATATAAAATGTGTCAAACAGAGCTACATATTAAGCATATAGCCTCTGATATTAGTAGAAACTAACCATATTATGATTAGAATAAGTTAGATCAGAACTATGCACATTATTGTTGCTGCACAGGCATCACTGCATGTATACTTAATATTGGCATTTAGCCTGTGCATCAAACAAACAGTTTCAGGGGTGCATGTGTATGCGAAGACTACAAAATCGTATCAAATGACAAACTAAAACATAACAAGTTAAGAGAGTCCTCTGCTATGAACTCTAAAATGCTGATCAAAACCATTCTATAGATGCTAGTAGTGTGCAAAGCTACATCTGATGACAATAAAATTTCTGTAGGCCTGTGCCTGCTCCTTTGTGTCAGTATCAAATATAAGAGTGATGCTACCATTAAAGGAGAGAATATAAATACAAAATACAGAGTTTGACATTAAGCCAGCGGATTTTTGATATCTCGAACGGTTTGGCCGTGGCGAGGCAACGAATTTATGGCGAGAAAAAGGAAACAGGAAATGTGTTATAACGTCTGCATACATATATTGATCTTTATGAAACTTCACAAGTGTGTTACTTGTAGTAGTCTGATCACATGGATGTGACTATTGTGAGTCAAAGTTATAGCGCCACCAACTGGCAGCAGGAAGTGTATCACTTTTTGAAATGCTTTGAGATCACCCTCTTATTTTTACCTGATTTGCTTCAAACTTCATCAGTGTAATGTCAATACACAGCAGATGTAGACCTATGACAGGATTTTTGATATTTCAAATATTGTTGCCATGGCAACAGGTCAAACTGTAATAATATTCTTGAGTGTTTTTGAGGCTCTTAACATGCTTCAAATTGCATGAAACTCGACACACACATCAATATTGTCAACCAGTAGACATGGACAAAGCCATAGAAATGGGCGTGGTGGAGGGGCTCAGTAGCGCCACCTTTTGACAAAAGTGGGGGGTTAGTTTTTCCTACAGTCACCAAACTCGGTACACATATTGTTCTCATCAAGCCGGACAATTTTCTAATTTACATTCATTAGCTCCAACCAACAGGAAGTCGGCTATTTTTGTTTGAATGTTAATTTTTTGAAAAAACAGGCTATGAATTTTTATACTACTACTCCTACAGGGTTTATCCAATTTACACCAAGCTTTTTTTAACTTGTTGCTAACACATTGAAGTTGTTTAATTGCAAACGGATTTTGGATATCTCAAATGGTTTGGCCGTGGCGAGGCAATGAATTTATGGCAAGAAAAGGGAAACAAAGTGTTATAACTTCTGCATACATTAATTGATTTTGATGAAACTTTGGCTTAGTCTTCGTTGTACAAGGCTGATAACATGGATGTGACTATTGTGATTCAAAGTCATAGTGCCACCAACTGGAAGCAGAAAATGTGTCACTTTCAGCATACATTGAGATCACCCTCTCATTTTTACCTGATTTGCTTCAAAATTCATCAGAATAATGTTAAAACTTGGCACATGTAATCATTTGAAAATGGGCAGGGAGGAGGGGCTCTATAGTGGCACCTTGTAGTGCAGTAAATGTGGAGTGAATTTGACATAGCCCTTTGATGTTTAACCATTTTAAATGCCTATTGCCCGCTGTGCACAGTTGCCCTGAAGCCACCGGGGTGGCGGTGCCACCGGGCTTGGGCCCGCCATCGCTGCTCGCAGCTATATTTATTATTAGGGCCAAAGCCCTGTAAGGGGCTGAAGGCCCTTTTGTTTTCTTTAGGATTATTATTATTAGGGCCAAAGCCCTGTAAGGGGCTGAAGGCCCTTTTGTTTTCTTTAGGATTATTATAGGGCCAAAGCCCAAGGGCTGAAGGCCCTATTGTTTTCTTTAGGATTATTATTAGGGCCCAAGCAAAAATTCGCGCAGGGCCCTCTTGATCCCCTAAGGATTATTATTAGGGCCAAAGCCCTGTAAGGGGCTGAAGGCCCTTTTGTTTTCTTTAGGATTATTAGGGCCAAAGCCCCGTAAGGGGCTGAAGGCCCTATTGTTTTCTTTAGGATTATATTATTAGGGCCCAAGCGAATTAAGCGCGCAGGGCCCTCTTGTTCTTCTAAGGATTATTATTTTTATTTTTTTTTTTTCCCGTCTTCCGGGGCTTTTTGGGGGCCTTAACATGCTCAAAACTCTTGAAATTGGCACACACATTGGAATCCGCGGCCATTAGGACACCGCAGAGGCTGGTATCCGGGCGTGGCAGGGGGGCTCGACAGCGCCCCCTTGAAAAAAGTCTGAAAATTTGGTCCATATATTAAACACGCTTGCACGTATTAGTATGAAACTCGGTACACATATAGACCTCATCGGGCCGAACAACTTTCGTACTCTAAGTTAAACGCCACGCCAACAGGAAGTCAGCTATTAAGGGTTGTTTGAAAAACGCATGCTCTGGAATTTGATATACTCCTCCTAGACGATTAATCCGATCGCCACCAAACTCGGTCAGCATGAAGTCAAGACACTGATGATTAAAAATTGCCAGGGATTTTTGATATCTCGAACGGTTTGGCCGTGGCGAGGCAACGAATTTATGGCGAGAAAAAGGAAACAGGAAATGTGTTATAACGTCTGCATACATATATTGATCTTTATGAAACTTCACGAGTGTGTTGGTTGTAGTAGTCTGATCACATGGATGTGACTATTGTGAGTCAAAGTTATAGCGCCACCAACTGGCAGCAGGAAGTGTATCACTTTTTGAAATGCTTTGAGATCACCCTCTTATTTTTACCTGATTTGCTTCAAACTTCATCAGTGTAATGTCAATACACAGCAGATGTAGACCTATGACAGGATTTTTGATATTTGAAATATGTTGCCATGGCACAGGTCAAACTGTAATAATATTCTTGAGTGTTTTGAGGCTCTTAACATGCTTCAAATTGCATGAAACTCGACACACACATCAATATTGTCAACCAGTAGACATGGACAAAGCCATAGAAATGGGCGTGGTGGAGGGGCTCAGTAGCGCCACCTTTTGACAAAAGTGGGGGGGTTAGTTTTTCCTACAGTCACCAAACTCGGTACACATATTGTTCTCATCAAGCCGGACAATTTTCTAATTTACATTCATTAGCTCCGACCAACAGGAAGTCGGCTATTTTGTTTGAATGTTAATTTTTTGAAAAAACAGGCTATGAATTTTATACTACTACTCCTACAGGGTTTATCCAATTTACACCAAGCTTTTTTTAACTTGTTGCTAACACATTGAAGTTGTTTAATTGCAAACGGATTTTGGATATCTCAAACGGTTTGGCCGTGGCGAGGCAACGAATTTATGGCAAGAAAAGGGAAACAAAGTGTTATAACTTCTGCATACATTAATTGATTTTGATGAAACTTTGGCTTAGTCTTCGTAGTACAAGGCTGATCACATGGATTTGACTATTGTGATTCAAAGTCATAGCGCCACCAACTGGAAGCAGAAAATGTGTCACTTTCAGCATACATTGAGATCACCCTCTTATTTTTACCTGATTTGCTTCAAAATTCATCAGAATAATGTTAAAACTTGGCACATGTAAACCTTTGAAAATGAGCAGGGAGGAGGGGCTCTATAGCGGCACCTTGTAGTGCAGTAAATGTGGAGTGAATTTGACATAGTCCTTTGATGTTTTACCGTTTTAAATGCCTATTGCCCGCCGTGCACAGTTGCCCTGAAGCCACCGGGGTGGCGGTGCCACCGGGCTTGGGCCCGCCATCGCTGCTCGCAGCTATATTTATTATTTATTAGGGCCAAAGCCCAAGGGGCTGAAGGCCCTATTGTTTTCTTTAGGATTATTAGGGCCAAAGCCCAAGGGGCTGAAGGCCCTTTTGTTTTCTTTAGAATTAGGGCCCGAGCACCGATGGTGTGAGGACCCTATTGGAATTGCT
Source organism: Culter alburnus (assembly GCA_028476615.1). Classification (NCBI taxonomy): domain Eukaryota; kingdom Metazoa; phylum Chordata; class Actinopteri; order Cypriniformes; family Xenocyprididae; genus Culter; species Culter alburnus. Next base: position 56,799 of record JAOTNS010001256.1, read on the forward strand.
CCGTTTATTTTCTTCTTTCTTCTTCTTCTTCTTCTTCTTCTCCAAAGTGAATCGCATTTTAGAGGGCCTAAACGTGCTCGAAAACTCACGAAACTTTGCACACGCGTCAGAAGTGGTGAAAATTTACGTCTGTTATGGGTTTTGGAATTGGACGTGGCAAAATGGCTCGATAGCGCCATCTAACGTACAGCCCCGCTCGCTACATTACACTAGGGTTTTGAAATTCGGTACACACATTTATCAGCCCAATACCTACAAAAAATTCTCTTGGAGCGAAATCCGAAACCAAACAGGAAGTCAGATATTTTGAATTAATTCACCGTTTTTTGCATTTTCCAGACGTTGTACTTTAACGAACTCCTCCTAGAGATTTAATCAGATCAATGTCATTTTTGGTCAGTCTAATCTAAAGACCTTTGTGACGTTAAATTGCGAAGATCTAGAGTTTTCACTGAAGGGCGTGTCCGTGGCGGCCTGACAAAGTTTGATGTTTTCGCCATGAAAAAGGAAGTTGTTGTAACTCAGACAAACAATGTCGGATCTGCCCCAAACTTCACATGCTGTATTAGAGTCCTGACCTGAAGACATCTTCATAACAATATTCAGTTACAGTCATAGCGCCACCTGCAGGCAACAGGAAATGACATGTTTTATACTGTGATTAACTCCTCATAGAGATTTAACCAGATCAACATCATATGTTGTCAGTCTAATCTCAAGACCTTAGCAATGATAAATATCAAAGATCTTGAGTTTTCGCTGAAGGGCGTGTCTGTGGCGGCCTGACAAAGTCTGATGTTTCGCCATGAAAGAGGAAGCTGCTGTAACTCAGGCATACAATGTCCGATCTGCTCCAAACTTCACATATGTGATAAGAGTCCTGGCCTAAAGACATCTATATGACAATATTTAGTTAGTCATAGCGCCACCTGCTGGCAACAGGAAATGGCATGCTTCACGATGTAATTCACTACCAGAGTCACATTTCATTATGCCACGAAGTACCAAACATGCTAGAGACACGTTAAATCATGCAACACTTGGCTGAGTGCTAATTTATGCGATTAACGCCACGAAAGAAACAGGAAGTTGTTGTAACTCAGACATACAATGTCCGATCTGCTCCAAACTTCACGTGTTCGATAATAGTCCTGGGCTGAAGACATCACCATGGCAAAATTCAGTTATGGTCAAAGTGCCACCTGTTGGCCGCAGGAAGTGTGGCATTTCGAAATGACTTTGGCATGATTCTCCTGTATTCACTCGCTTATATGCATGTCGCCCACTGTTCACTGTTTTCCTGAGGTCAACGGGTGGCGGTGAGCCCGGGTGCGAGGGCCCTCTCAACGCTGCTTGCAGCTTTAATTATTATTATTATTATTATTTTTTTCTATGTTTTTGGGGTTTTTGGGGCCCTTGACATGCTCAAAAACTCTTGAAATTTTGCACACGGGTCAGAACCCGCGGCCATTACAGCCGGACAGAAGCTGGTACCCGGGCGTGGCAGGGGGCTCGACAGCGCCCCCTTGAATGGGGTCCGAAATTTTGGTCTATATATCAAACACGCTTGCACATACAAGTATAAAACTCTGTACACATATAGACCTCATCGGGCTGAACAACTTTCGTACTCTAAGTTAAACGCCACCTCAACAGGAAGTCAGTTATTACGGGTTGTTTGAAAAACGCATGCTCTGGAATTTGATATACTCCTCCTAGACGATTAATCCGATCGCCACCAAACTCAGTCAGCATGAAGACAAGACATTGATGATTAAAAATTGCCAGCGGATTTTTGATATCTCGAACGGTTTGGCCGTGGCGAGGCAACGAATTTATGGCGAGAAAAAGGAAACAGGAAATGTGTTATAACGTCTGCATACATATATTGATCTTTATGAAACTTCACGAGTGTGTTGGTTGTAGTAGTCTGATCACATGGATGTGACTATTGTGAGTCAAAGTTATAGCGCCACCAACTGGCAGCAGGAAGTGTATCACTTTTTGAAATGCTTTGAGATCACCCTCTTATTTTTACCTGATTTGCTTCAAACTTCATCAGTGTAAAGTCAATACACAGCAGATGTAGACCTATGACAGGATTTTTGATATTTGAAATATTGTTGCCATGGCAACAGGTCAAACTGTAATAATATTCTTGAGTGTTTTTGAGGCTCTTAACATGCTTCAAATTGCATGAAACTCGACACACACATCAATATTGTCAACCAGTAGACATGGACAAAGCCATAGAAATGGGCGTGGTGGAGGGGCTCAGTAGCGCCACCTTTTGACAAAAGTGGGGGGGTTAGTTTTTCCTACAGTCACCAAACTCGGTACACATATTGTTCTCATCAAGCCGGACAATTTTCTAATTTACATTCATTAGCTCCGACCAACAGGAAGTCGGCTATTTTTGTTTGAATGTTAATTTTTTGAAAAAACAGGCTATGAATTTTATACTACTACTCCTACAGGGTTTATCCAATTTACACCAAGTTTTTTTTAACTTGTTGCTAACACATTGAAGTTGTTTAATTGCAAACGGATTTTGGATATCTCAAATGGTTTGGCCGTGGCGAGGCAACGAATTAATAGCAAGAAAAGGGAAACAAAGTGTTATAACTTCTGCATACATTAATTAATTTTGATGAATCTTCGGCTGTGTCTTCGTTCTACAAGGCTGATCACATAGATGTGACTATTGTGAGTCAAAGTTATAGCGCCACCAACTGGCAGCAGGAAATGTGTTACTTTCAGCATGCTTTGAGATCACCATCTTATGTTTACCCTATTTGCTTCAAACTTCATTTAAATAATGTCAAAACATGTCAGATGTAGGCCTTTGAAAAGAATTGTGATATCTCAAACACAGTTGCCTTGGCAACGCATCAAACTTTTATATTGGTTTTGAATGCTTTTGAGACTCTTAGCATGCTTCAAATTGTTTGAAACTCCACACACACATCAGGATTGTTAGCCAGTAGACATGGGCAAAGCCTTAGAAACGGGCAGGGAGGAGGGGCTCTATAGCGCTACCTTGTAGTGCAGTAAATGTGGAGTGAATTTGACAGTCCTTTTATGCTTAACTGTTTTAAATGCCCATTGCCCGCTATGCACAGTTGCCCTGAAGCCACAGGGGTGGCGGTGCCACCGGGCTTTGGCCCGTCATCGCTGCTCGCAGCTATATTTATTATTATTTTTTATTTTTTTTCTTCCGACTATTCGGGCATTTTTGGGGCCCTTACCATGCTCGAAAACTCTGAAACTTTGCACATACATTGGAACCCGCGGCCATCAGGGCCGGCAGAAGCTGGTACCCGGGCGTGGCAGGAGGCTCGACAGCGCCCCTTGAACAGGGTCCGAAATTTTGGTCTATATATCAAACGCTTGCACATATAAGTATAAAACTCAGTACACATATAGACATCATCGGGCCAAACAACTTTCGTACTCTAAGTTATACGTCACCTCAACAGGAAGTAAGCTATTACGGGTTGTTTGAAAAACACATGCTCTGGAATTTGATATACTCCTCCTAGGCGATTAATCCGATCACCACCAAACTCGGTCAGCATGAAGTCAAGACATTGATGATGAAAAATTGCCAGCGGATTTTTGATATCTCGAACGGTTTGGCCGTGGCGAGGCAACGAATTTTATGGCGAGAAAAGGAAACAGGAAGTGTGTTATAACTTCTGCATACATTGATTGATGTTTATGAAACTTCAGCGTGTGTTCGTTATAGGAGTCTGATCACATGGATGTGACTATTGTGAGTCAAAGTTATAGCGCCACCAACTGGCAGCAAGAAGTGTGTCACTTTCAAAATGCATTGAGTTCACTCTGTTTTTTACCTGATTTGCTTCAAACTTCATCAGTGTAATGTCAATACACAGCAGATGTAGACCTGTGACAGGATTCTTGATATTTTAAATATTGTTGCCATGGCAACACATCAAACTTTAATAATATTCTTGAGTGTTTTTGAGGCTCTTAACATCCTTCAAATTGCATGAAACTCGATACACACATCAATTTGTCAACCAGTAGACATGGACAAAGCCATAGAAATGGGCGTGGTGGAGGGGCTCAGTAGCGCCACCTTTTGACAAAAGTGGGGGGTTAGTTTTTCCTACAGTCACCAAACTCGGTACACATATTGTTCATCAAGCCGGACAATTTTCTAATTTACATTCATTAGCTCCGACCAACAGGAAGTCAGCTATTTTGGTTTGAATGTTAATTTTTTGAAAAAACAGGCTTGAATTTAATACTACTACTCCAACAGGGTTTATACAATTTACACCAAACTTTTTTTACTTGGTGCTAATACATTGAAGTTGTTTAATTGCAAACGGATTTTGGATATCTCAAATGGTTTGGCCGTGGCGAGGCAACGAATTAATAGCAAGAAAAGGGAAACAAAGTGTTATAACTTCTGCATACATTAATTGATTTTGATGAATCTTCGGCTGTGTCTTCGTTGTACAAGGCTGATCACATAGATGTGACTATTGTGAGTCAAAGTTATAGCGCCACCAACTGGCAGCAGGAAATGTGTTACTTTCAGCATGCTTTGAGATCACCATCTTATGTTTACCCTATTTGCTTCAAACTTCATTTAAATAATGTCAAAACATGTCAGATGTAGACCTTTGAAAAGAATTGTGATATCTCAAACACAGTTGCCTTGGCAACGCATCAAACTTTTATATTGGTTTTGAATGCTTTTGAGACTCTTAGCATGCTTCAAATTGTTTGAAACTCCACACACACATCAGGATTGTTAGCCAGTAGACATGGGCAAAGCCTTAGAAACGGGCAGGGAGGAGGGGCTCTATAGCGCTACCTTGTAGTGCAGTAAATGTGGAGTGAATTTGACAGTCCTTTTATGCTTAACTGTTTTAAATGCCCATTGCCCGCCATGCACAGTTGCCCTGAAGCCACAGGGGTGGCGGTGCCACCGGGCTTTGGCCCGTCATCGCTGCTCGCAGCTATTTTATTTTTTTTTTTTTTTTTCCCGACTATTCGGGCATTTTTGGGTCCTTACCATGCTCGAAAACGTCTTGAA
>JAOTNS010001257.1:0-104440 GCA_028476615.1 Culter alburnus
ATTATTTTAACAAGAATACAGACATTATCATGTACATTATGCAGTTGTTTATTGCTTTTAAGATTATGGTCATTTTCCAACCCTAATAAGTGATCATGTTATTAAAGATGGACTAGCCTTAGTAAGATACCAAATTAACGAGATTTGTGCATTCTTTGTTTATTGTCATGTGTGACTATAATATGGTAAATGTGATGTCTAATTACATATATGACAGATTTTGGGGTGGTGATTTCCAGAAATTTGCAAAAAATTTGAAAAGTTTCTTTATATAAAAACATTGCACATTTTTTACAAATTTCTGGAAATCACCACCCCAAAATCTGTAATTTTAATCACAAAATATAGTGAAATCCTGGAGGGACTGTCTAATAGATCAAGACTTTTATGGTGTGTATGATGATTTTGACCTACATTAATTGTTTCAACGATCACATGACTGAACAATAATGAAGAAGTTAATGATTGTATTGTTGCACTTTCATATCAGAAATTGCTGATCAAACAAACTATCTGCAAAATCAGATAATATTTTCTAATGTGTTCTGTGTTAAATAATGTCTCGGCTTAATATTGTAAGCAGTAATTTTATATTTCTACAATATTATTTCCTGTATTATTTTCCAATATTGATATCCAACACGTTCTCTGTGATATTTGTCCTGTAATGTTAATGATAGGCACAAAAATACCTGTTATTTCAATTAAATATTTTTAAACAGCATTTATGTTTCTGTATTGTGTTATATTTTGTTAGAAAGTGTTTGTTGTAAGCCATAATTAATGTTTAGCTTATTAAAATTTGTTTTTGTACATTTTTTTAGTATGGAAAGAGTTTTAAATTAATTAATGTATTTATTTATTTCTTAACTTAATCTTATCTTATTTTAATCTTTATCTTTACCTTGACTGAGTCTGAGAGTGAAAGGGTCGATGCAAACAGCAGATGGCAGCAATGCTTTACTAAAGTTTCAGATCCAGTGTGAAGAAGAAGAGGAGGAGGAAGAAGAAGAAAAAGAAGAAGCAGCAGCAGCTAGATTTCTGTTTTTCTCCACAGTCTTTCAGATTTAGTTGGAATCTACAACAATATGAAGAACTATTCAAAAATCTCCGTGTTTTTATTAATAATCTGTGGTAAGTGTGTGATTTCTGTTGACTTTCACTTTCACTTTGAGCACTTAGCATTAGCTGTACTTCATTAGCAAATAAAAACATTCATCCAGATGAAATTGTTCAAGTTCTCCACTTTTGCATTTGCTGTTTTGTGTACTTAAAGTTTTTTAAAGACACAGACGCTTTTTAAGCACATGTAACAGCACATTCAGTAAAAACACCTTCATTCAAAGCAGCATTTTAAAATCTGACAGACAGTCGGAGCAGTTGTTCACTTGTTCACTCATTCTGTAACTGCTCATGTCAGTTTAGTGACTATATCAGCAAGAGTCAACAACAACTGGAGAAATATCATATTCACACATGGAAATATGATCCTAAAATAAGTATTTCAATGTTTTAGAAAACAAAATAAAAACACTGAACCATGTTTCTCTGTCAAAATATCTATAATGTTTTTGTCTGTTAGCTCTTTTGTCTTGATTCTTGATGTGAGTTTAATCTCTGATTGATGTTTGTGTTTGTTCTGCAGTGTTTGGAGATGATGGAGATGAAGTGAAGATAGTGTCAGTGCAGAAGGGAGATTCTGTCACTCTAGACACTGGTTTAAGAGGGCAGATTAATCTAATAGAGTGGAAGTTTGGATATTCAGACTCACTCATTACTGATGATGAGAGATTCAGAGACAGACTGAAGCTGAATCATCAGACTGGATCTCTGACCATCAACAACATGAGAGTCACAGACTCTGGACTTTATCATCTATTTATGGATCTTCACAACTATGGGCTCTTATTTAGGACATTCATTGTTACTGTCCATGGTGAGAATGCTTTTTTATTAGAGAAATGCAAATAATTTCATATTTGTTTTAGGAATTAAACCAGATTCAATGTGCAACTAGAAAATATTCATTATTTTTGGAGCCTTTCCTCATTTTCACTAACACAAATCTGTGTTAGTGAGCACTTCTCCTTTGCCGAGATTATCCATCCACCTCACAGGTGTGGCATATCAAGATGCTGATTAGACAGCATGATTATTGCACAGGTGTGCCTTAGGCTGGCCACAATAAAAGGCCACTCTAAAATGTGCAGTTTTACTGTATTGGGGTGGTCAGAAAACCAGTCAGTATTTGGTTTGACCACCATTTGCCTCACGCAGTGCAACACATCTCCTTCGCATAGAGTTGATCAGGTTCTTGAATGTGGCCTGTGGGATGTTGGTCCACTCCTCTTCAATGGCTGTGCGAAGTTGCTGGATATTGGCAGGAACTAGAACACGCTGTCTTATGTGTCGATCCAGATCCCAGTAGCCGTGTTTCCACTGAAAGAGCGCGTTTTTCCACTGTCACTTCCGGGGCTTGATCGTGCCTTGTCGGGGCTTCCTCGGAGCCAACGGCCCGGGTTTTTCGGCCCGCCGAATACCTTGGTCCAAAGCGGGCCAGCTCGTGCTTGAGGGAGTGGTTACGAACAAAGGCGGAGTTTATTTGTGTGTGGAGATGGAGGCGCCGATGATTACATGTAGGTTACAAGCTAACATCAGCATTAAAGACTTTTAAAATCATTTTAGCTCAAAACTTACTTTCAGACAGCAGCCAGTGTTTGAAATAACTTCTGTTTGTGATCCGATGTGGATTCTGATCACCAAGACTATGCGCGCTATTACCATAGTAAACATGGTAAATACGACCCCTTGAAGAAATCAAATATTCGTAGGCTATCACAATTAATGTAATTATTTTATCTGTCAGCACGTCTCGTCTCTCAACGGACTGATATCCATATTTAGCTCCGCATATTTCATAAAATAAAGCAACTCCATGTTTTCGGGATTGTTTCTCTGAGTGCTAAAGCTCCTCAGGTCGTATTTTTGATGGAAAATTTGTAGAAATTATTATACTTTGTAAATGTGATGTACATGGAGTCAAATTAATGCCTTAAAGTTTTGCACAAAAATAAAGTTTTGCAAAACACAAAAAAGAATTGAGCAATAAAAAAATGTTTTGCAAACAAAAAAGAATTGCAAAGGAAAAATAAAGTATTGAGCGGAAAAAAAAGTTTGCAAACAAAAATAATAATTGCAAAATAAAATAAAGTAGTGCAAAAATAAAAATATAATCAATTACAAAAATGACAGCTGTAATCCTATTTTATCTTTGCCACATATTTTTCATGCTCAAACCTACTAAATCATTTGCAACGCTGATTTTATTCTGCGTTTCAGTCAAGCGTTCACTTTTCTGCGCGGATCTCTTTATGGCACTGGTTTGACGTGGGGGTGGAGTCAAGAAACGGGGGCACGCCTCCGCGAAATGCATTGGAGGGGAACGTAAACGGCGACAGGTGAAATAATTCTTTGACATGGTTAAAAATAATGAATGGTTTGGTTTTGTTGGTTTGTTTAGCATATGTTGTCGCCAATTACGACCCCCTCCAATGCATTTCTTATAGTAATATGACCTGTTGTGCTCTGTCTCACTGCCTGTATCCACTTTTGTGTCCTTAAACATTAGTTTTTTGGGGTCGACAGCTTATAAAAACTTATTTCTGGGTTTTTTAGCTTGTTAGCTGTACACCTTGTCACACAGCAGCTTTTAGGCATTGTTCTGTTTTTTGTAATGAGTCAGAAAAGACAAGAAGGCAGCCTGGAGACGGTTGGATTGTTTTTCCCCCGGTGGGCGTAGTTTTCAGATTCTGTCTCTATGCTTGATCTGTTCTGTTCCGATCTGCGTCTCCTGCCGATGACGTGTTTCCGGGGGCGTACCCCCGTTTCTTGACTCCACCCCCACGTCAAACCAGTGCCATAAAGAGAACCACACAGAAAAGTGCAGCGTTTTGAGTTTACTCGCTTCATTCGTGCGTGAAAATCCCTTCACAACAGACGCGAATTCGCGTCATGAGAGGGGCTCTCCCGCTCCTTTATGTGTCCCAGACTCTCCCACTGCTATCTGCACACTTCCTCTGAATAAACACAACTTGTCAGTGGGGAAATAATTGTAAATTACAGCGAATAAGCTCAATTGGTCGTCTTTAGTTGGCTTGTAGTCTTAATATATATATATATATATATATATATATATATATATATATATAGCTCAAATTGAGTAAAGACCGTTTTTTACAACTTATCAGATTGTCCGACCTCCTCACTCACTTTCTTTCAAACGCGATCCTTTTTATTTCTGTTTCTATAAATGTATGAAGATGTACAGCGACGATGATTTTGTCCTCCATTGTTGTTTCGAATTTCTGCCTCAGCTCGCTACGTCACGTCACTACTAGAGCAAACTCCTGATTGGTTTAACGCGGCGCGGAAATTCGCCAAAGTTCAGATTTTTCAACTTGCGCGATTCGCGCGAATCGCGTCAAACGCCCGAATCGCTCAATTCGCGTCTTTGCATTGACTTAACATGTAAATCACTCGCGCTTACCGCTTCATTCGCGTCCGGTGTAAACGCACCATAAGGCACACCTGTGCAATAATCATGCTGTCTAATCAGCATCTTGATATGCCACACCTGTGAGGTGATGGATTATCTCGGCAAAGGAGAAGTGCTCACTAACAGATTTAGACAGATTTGTGAACAATATTTGAGAGGCCTTTTGTGTACATAGAAAAAGTCTTGGATCTTTACGTTCAGCTCATGAAAAATGGGGGCAAAAACAAAAGTGTTGCGTCTATAATTTTGTTCAGTATTTATTGTGTTCCTATTTGCTCCAATAGCAAAAGAACCAAAACCTTGATTTTCTATGAAAGTTTTAATGACTTTCCAAAGAGGAAAAACACATTGAGAGCTTGATTATAAAGACTTTCTGTCACTCCTCAGAATTCATCACAGTAAAGCTGCTTTAAATCATTTATATTGTATAAATCACTATAAAAATAAATTGATTTGACTAACATAAGATCATATCATGTTTGTGTTTGTTCCTCAGGAGTGTTTGATGAAGATGAAGTGAAGACGGTGTCAGTGATGAAGGGAGATTCTGTCACTCTAGAAACTCGTTTAAAAGAGAAATTTAATCGTATAAAGTGGAGGTTTGGAGATTCAGGCTCAGTCATTGCTGAAATTGATAGTAATGAGATCTCATATCCTCTCAATGACACCGAGAGATTCAGAGACAGACTGAAGATGAATAATCAGACTGGATCTCTGATCATCAAGAACATAAGAATCACAGACTCTGGAGTTTATGAAATAGAGATCGATCAAGACTATTGGAACCCATATACAGTATTCAATATTGTTATCTGTGGTGAGAATACTTTTTTACTTTTCAGAATAAATAGTTTTTTGTTTTATAAATTAAAACTTAAATTAAACAGTTTTAAAGTGCAGCAAACACAGTTATAATGTGTTCATCAGTCTTACAGTGTTGTAGTTTCTCAATATCACAGTCACGCTGTTGTTCTGTATATAATCACAACTGTGATTGGATCGCAGGTGATCACATGACTGATATTCAGAACAACCCATTTTGATTTTATACCACAGTACTATAAAAATGAACAGTGATGACTTACATTTGATTTCACACACATTATGAGCAGATTTTTAGTTTCATGCCACCAGTAGTTATAACTCCAAAACAAGTCAAAGCAGGATCAGTCGTTCTGTAGAATAAGGAAATGAAATTGAACATAGACAGGTTTATGATAAACGTTCCTGTGCTGTTATATGAAATAAGATCCTCGTGGCCAATCAGAGTAGTTTATGATAGATATTCATTGATACTGTAAGTATTTTAAAGTAATGATTGTTTATCAGATGTCTGTGAAAACTAATGACTGTCTTTATCATTACAGGACCATTTTATCCAGATCTAGATCTGTCTCAGATGCTGAAACACAAACAGTTTTTGTCGTTCTGCTGTCAGTGTTTGCTGTTGTTGCTGCAGTTTCTGCTGCCTTATGCTATCGCTGTAAGATCTCTGAACGACGAAGGCAAAACGGTGAGTATTACAGCTGATACAGCAAGAGAAAAATAATGAGCTTTATTGTGCTGAAGTGGATCATGGTCAAAATCACTTCAGATTTTCTTCTCATTCTGACGTCTGAACAGCAACTGAACCTCTTAAATACCAGATACAACATGCTGCTACAGCCTTAAATATCTATGGGTACACATGCGTCACGTGACAAAACATACATCATCAAATACTCCATTTTTACTGTCCACATCACAAAAACTGTTTTCAAATTAATTTCCCCCCCCAAAAACACTAGAGTTTTAAAGTTTTAAACACTTCTCTCATGTGCCAATTCAGGTTCTTTTCATGTTGATATTTCTGTGGAATTTGCAATTTATGTCTATCAGAACTGATGTTAAATGTATATAAACAAACTTTTTATTTAGGAAATGTAATTCACATGATGAAAAGATTACGTAAATGTGAAGATTCACACAGTTCTTCTGTGTTGATGTTCATCTTCAAACTCACTTATAATCTCCTGATGTCTCTGTTTCTGTGTTTCTGTGACAGATGAAAAGAAACTGAATCCAACAAAGAGGGAGAATCTGTCGCTCTAAAGACTGATACTGAAAAAACAGACAGATGATGAGAAACTGAAGCTGGATCATCAGACTGGATCTCTGAAAACCACAGATTCTGGAGATTATAAACTACAGATTGAACCCTGCAGTGAAGGTACAGACAACTTAAAACTCATCTAGATGTCAAATGTAGCTCAAACTAACACTGTTCTCTTTCTATATGCTGATATTTTGTATGGCCTCCTTGATTTTTAAGAACAGCATCAATTCTTCTAGACTATAACTGAACTATAACTGACCTCCACATCTTCTCTAATTTCTATGATTGTCTCTTTATTTTCCTTTCAGGTTCCAGAGGAAAAAATGCAAATGAGACTTTAGAGATTCCGCTGTTGAGTGAAGAAGATCCGGATAGAGCAAGAGTTCAGTACGTTAAGGCTTGTCCATAAGTGCACTATGAAGTGCATGTGTCGTTTCATACAGGTTTGAAATGACATGAGAGTGAGTAAATGACAAGTTTTAATTTATCAGACTGTATATAAGAGAGTTCATGACCACATTCAGTGAGTCGACGTCAGTGACAAAAGACAGTCATTGCGACACTGTAAAGTGATGGCGCTATGGAGCCATGTGCCTTTAAACTGTTTTATAGGCTTAACGTTACTATCAGCTCAGAAAATACACTAATTTGACTAGAAACACCAAAGACCGGAAATGTAAAGCATCCTTCCTGTTACAAGTCAGGCGTGACTTCCACGTTCAGAAAAAGGTCTATATGAAATAATTATGCTTAAATATGTTATTCAAACAAATGTCCTGACAAGGTCCTCGGTTCATGAGGCTGGAGGACGTTTTATGTGGAGTTTGCAACAGATGCATCAGACCAAAAACATTCAGGATTGTTCAACTGGAGTTACTACATTTGAGTTTAAATGTGAATGTGTTTTTCTGTGTGTGAGAGTCTTGTGATGGACTGTTTCTCTGCCTGTTTGGAGAATGCATGAATCTAAATGGAAAGTGCATTTATATTCACTCTGAAGCACTTGACCGATGAACTCAGCCTTACTGCACTTCTACCAAAAATGCATTTGTTTTTTTTTTTGTTTGTTTGTTTTTTGCACATTTGTTCAGTATTAAAGAACCTTTGAATTATTCACTTGTATGCATTATTTCCTCTATAAGTCATTTGAATAAAATGTTCATAAACATATTGATATATGACTATGATCTTTCTGTTTGATTATTAATGTCTTCTAGTGGACAGATTTAAATCTATTATGTTCATTTTCACAAGATGTAATATCAGTTTCTGGTGTCCTCACAATGTGTCTGTGAAGTTTCAGCTCAAAATACCTCACAGATCATTTATAAATCCATGTTGTAAATACCCATTTCTGACTGGCTGTTTTCATGCATGTGCCTTTAAATGCAAATGAGCTGCTGTGCCCCGCCCCCTCTCCACATCACAGCTCTCGCCTCAATCGGATTCTCTGCCGAATACTAACAAGACATCTGCTTGGTTTTGATTATCATCTATATGGTGATCACTAGTTCTTCTTTCATCATCAAACATCAACATTAAAGTTTATTATTTCCATGTGTTTTAAATTCTAATGGATCGTTTTTTGAAGCACACACAGCTGTCAAGTCTCATGAGTAACTTCTCTTTCACTTTTTTGTTGTTTAAACTGTCAAATACACACAAGATTCTGTCAAAAACACACTCAGTTCACATAAACACAGTCAGTGTCTGTGATCGTAAACAGCAGGTGAAGTTACAGAAATCACAGTGTTATTAGATCTGTGGCACATTCCCTTCAAAAATAAAACCCACTGCGTTCAGCGGCTCAGATGTCAGTAAATGAAGACTGTTACGTTCACTCTTGCTCCAACAACAACACATCTCATACTCACCAGACATTGTTGTCTACAGCTGCTCGAACACGGATAAAATGGCGGACGGCTCGCTGAGGGCGTAAACTGTGGTGATGCAGGACTGTCAATCAGTGGCTGTGGGCGGGGCCTGGTCAGTGTGACGTCACACGTTGTAGTTCAAACGCCTCTCTTTGAATGGGGCCAAGCTTTCGATTAAATTTCATATTTCAATCACCAATATAATCTGACAACAATGACTCTTCTAATGTGCCATTTCAGCTCCCTCTTGTGACTGAATATGAAAACACATTCTGTTTTTAACCACTCTCTCACTGATCATTTCCCTGAGGTTAACAATTAATTCTGAGTATTCATACACAGCGTTTCACACTGTACATTACTAAACCCTGGGTTAACATCCTTATTTGCATATATGCAGTGCCAGTGTTACTGATTGGATGAACAAAGCACATAATATGTTTACATAAATGCTCAGGCATTGCACATCCTCATATTACATATAGTCAACTTCACTATCAAGTTTATCCTGAATGGACATTTCAGACTATAAAAAGAATTAAACAGTGTTTCTGCTGCAATTGTGCATTTTCTGTCAGCATTTGTTGTTTTTTTCTTTCCAATGCTGAATTTATATACAATGTGTTTCTGTGACTGTCAAAGGCATGTAAATATACAAGTGATATGTGGAGCGTTACTTTACCCACGGTTAAAAGTGGTGTTTAGGATGACGATAACCCGGGGTTAAGTGCAGCGTGAAAAGCCATGTGAATTGCTTGCCTTTTTAAAAAAAAAAAAAAAAAATTAAAACTGAACATGATTGATTAATTCCATTAGTGACAAGGTATGATTTATGTGTTCAGTATATAAACATGAGAAAAACAGAATGTCAGAACTATTTTGTTATACTACTTTATTATACATGCAGTGCTGCATCCTGACTACAACACAAAGTATTGTTAAATACACTTCTAACATTTCATCCCATTTGTTTGTTCCCTTCTCTCAGGAAGGAGCCACGGATCACAGAAGACCTCTGTGCTGCACAACAACCAAAAGTCTTCAAAGGTTTAGTGGAAGAGCTGTTAAAGTTATTTACTTAGAAATATAATATGCTTGGGTCACACAGCCTAACGACGCTCAGCTCATTGTTGCACATCTGGGATTGGGATACTTTCACTCTTGTGCTGTGATTGCGCTACATTTGGGATGGTTTTGTTGCGCAGACCTGGCAACCCTCCACTCTAAAGCCACGCCCCTTTCATGCACTCCGAAGTGCGCAGCTCCTGAATTTGGACACAGCTAGTGGTGTCTTTCTAGTCTTAGACTAGCCTTTCACATTTTGGAAGCATAAACTCTCTCTCTCTTCTTCAGTCATGTAACTTCATTATTCAGTCACTGTTAAACTTCTCCGTTTGTCTTCAGCAGGTTTTGTTTATAAAAGTCGTCAGTCGGATGGGTGTGGCTCAGTATTAATAGAGAAATCAGATTTATAGTTGTAATCTACAACAATATGAAGAACTATTCAAAAATCTCCGTGTTTTTATGTATAATCTGTGGTAAGTGTGTGATTTCTGTTGACTTTGAGTTTCACTTTGAGCGCTTAGTAAACACTGAACCATGTTTGTTTATAACTGTTAGTTTTTTATGTTTTTGTCTGTTAGCTCTTTTGTCTTGATTCTTGATGTGAGTTTAATCTCTGATTGACTGTTTGTGTTTGTTCTGCAGTGTTTGGAGATTATGGAGATGAAATGAAGTCAGTGATGAAGGGAGATTCTGTCACTCTAGACATTGATTTAGAGGGCGATTCAATCTAATAATGTGGGTTTGGATTTGGATTTGTAATGCAAGTCATTGCTGAAACTGATGGAAATGAGATCACATATTACACTGAGAAATTCAGAGACAGACTAAAGCTGAATCATCAGACTGGATCTCTGACCATCAACAACATGAGAGAATTAGACTCTGGACATTATGAAGTACGGATCGAACACAACAATAGGATCTCGTATAAGAAATTCATTGTTACTGTCCATGGTGAGAATACTTTTTCAGTAGAGAAATGTAGATATTTTCATATTTGTTTTGTTTTAGGAATTAAACCAGATTCAATGTTCAACAAGCAAATATTCATTATTTATGGAGCCTTTCCTCATTTTTCAGAAGTAGTTTGGTAAACTTCTATAGTGGTGAATGGATAATATATTGCGTTCCCATTTGCTCCAATAGCAAAAGAACAAATCTTGAGCTTCTGTGAAAGTTTTGATGACTTTCCAAAGAGGAAAAACACATTGAGAGCTTGATTATAAAGACTTTCTGAAACACTCACAGCAGCGTTACTCAGTTTCATGAAGAGCAATGCCAAGATTAGAAAACAACCTGTTATAAATGTGCAATAAATGATTGTAAAAATCGTTTTTGGCGAAACCACTTGGAAGGCGATCATTTGTTTATATAAAGCATATACATTTACATTTTTTCTCTAGATAAGAGTCTTATTCCTCATCTGGTATCGTTTAAAGCCCTTTGAAGCTGCACTGAAACTATAATTTTGACCTTCAACCGTCTGGAGCCCATTGAAGTCCACTTTATGGAGAAAAATCCTGGAATGTTTTCATCAAATACCTTTATTTCTTTTCCACTGAAGAAAATTAAATTATCGAGTAAATTATCAAAAAATTTTATATGAAAGTGAAATCTTTATGTCAATTTATGTCTACCAGAACTGATGTTAAATATATATAAACAAACCTTAATTCTTATTTAGAAAAATTAATTCACATGATGAAAAAATTACTAGAAACATGAAGATTCACACAGTTCTTCTGTGTTGATGTTCATCTTCAAACTCACTTATAATCTCCTGATGTCTCTGTTTCTGTGACAGATGAAGAGAAAACTGAATCCAACAAAGAGGGAGAATCTGTCGCTCTAAAAAACAGACAGACGAGGAGAATCTGAAGCTGGATCATCAGACTGGATCTCTGAAAACCACAGAGTCTGGAGATAATGAATAATGAATAATGAATAATGAGTTCAGTACGTTAAGGCTTGTCCATAAGTGCACTATGAAGTGCTCACGTGTCGTTTCATAAAGGTTTGGAATGACATGAGAGTGAGTAAATGACAAGTTTTAATTTATCAGACTGTATATAAGAGAGTTCATGACCATCAAGAGCCACATTCAGTGAGTCGACGTCAATGACAAAAGACAGTCATTGCGACACTGTAAAGTGATGGCGCTATGGAGCCATGTGCCTTTAAACTGTTTTAATATGTTCAACGTTACATTATCAGCTCAGAAAATACGCTAATTTGACTAGAAACTCGGGCTTACTGCATTTCTACCAAAATGTATTTTTTTACACATGTTCAATACTAGTATTAAAGAACAATTGAATTATTCACTTGATTGCATTATCTCCTCTAGAAGTCATTTGTTCGTAAACATATTGATCTATGACTATGATCTTTCTGATTGATTATTAATGTCTTCTAGTGGACACATTTAAATCTATTATGTTCATTTTCACAAGATGTAATATCAGTTTCTGGTGTCCTCAGAATGTGTCTGTGAAGTTTCAGCTCAAAATACCTCACAGATCATTTATAAATCCATGTTGTAAATACCCATTTCTGACTGGCTGTTTTCGTGCATGTGCCTTTAAATGCAAATGAGCTGCTGTGCCCCGCCCCCTCTCCACATCACAGCTCTCGCCTCAATCGGATTCTCTGCCGAATACTAACAAGACATCTGCTTGGTTTTGATTATCATCTATAGACCTTATTTACCAGAGAAACAAGCGCGCCGCCATCTTTAGAATATTGTCTTTGAACTTCCGTTTTTGCGGTAGCCCTATATATTTCTATGGCATCGCTGTTGAAGAATAATTAGCTGGTAAAGTGCATTTACCTGCTGTAGAGTTCATGAAAGTTATCGTGAGCATTGTTATGTTTAAAGCAGAGGTCTTAACAAATGTCAGTAGACCGGAAGATTTTAAAAAAATGAGCAGTTCATTCATAAATACGTAAGATCACTGTGGAATACAAACCGGAAGTCAAAAGACAACGAGCGCAGCGCTGAAAAGGGGCGGAGCTACATAAGGTCTATATGGTGATCACTAGTTCTTCTTCTTTCATCATCAAACATCATAATGTTTCATCAACATTAAGTTTTTTATTTCCATGTGTTTTAAATTCTAATGGATAGTTTTTTGAAGCACACACAGCTGTCAAGTCTTTTTTCAATTTTGTTGTTTAAACTGTCAAATACACACAAGATTCTGTCAAAAACACACTCAGTTCACATAAACACAGTCAGTGTCTGTGACCGTAAACAGCAGGTGAAGTTACAGAAATCACAGGTGATATTAGATCTGTGGCACATTCCCTTCAAAAATAAAACTAACCCACTGCGTTCAGCGGCTGAGATGTCAGTAAATGAAGACTTTTACATTCACTCTTGCTCCAACAACAAAACATCTCCATCTGCTCGAACACGGATAAAATGGCGGACAACTCGCTGAGGGCGTAAACTGTGGTGATGCAGGACTGTCAATCAGCGGTCGTGGGCGGGGCCTGATCAGTGTGACGTCACACGTTGTAGTTCAAACGCCTCTCTTTGAATGGGGCCAAGCTTTCGATTGAATTTCATATTTAAATAACCAATGAAATCTTACAAATAAATAAATCTCCTAATGTGCCATTTCAGCTCCCTCTTGTGACTGAATATGAAAACACATTCTGTTTTTAACCACTCTCTCACTGTGATATTTGCTCCATTTAATATATTACTACATCAATCAATCAATCAATCAATAAGAGGCAGGAGAAGAAGTGATATCAAAATGAGCAGTTTATTGAATAATATTAGTTATTAGTTGAATTTGTGCTGGTAAGGAAAATCAACAAGAGTTATTACATTATAGCAAAGGCAATGGTAAAAAATTACTGCTTCACATTATTGTCCAGTGACAATTAAAAACCTTGAAATGGAGAATTTACATTATCATTAACTAATAAAGGCAACAAAACTACAGTAACAGAACTACAGTAGGTTAATACATACTGTACATATACAGATGTAAATCAGTGTAATTAATATGGAAGAGATAAATAAAATCTATTCTCACTCTAATGCACGCTTCCCATTGGAGACATTTTCAGGAGAAATCTGGTTTGCATTTATTGTTTCACTGATGATACTCAGCTTGATATTCCCTCGAGGCCTGATGAAATCTACCACTAATGGACTGCATAGACAGTACCAGCTTAACAACTAGTGATTTCCATCTGCTTAATTGAGAAACAAACTGATTATTGGACCAAAAACTGCCTAATGTGAGATCTTACAGTCTGTCTCCTGATGGATGTAGTCATCTACATCTCTTTTGCTCTATAAACACTTCTTCATCAGTGAGTTCAGTGTCTGCAGGAGTTTCTAAGCCTCAAGGCTAGTTCACAGAGCTCATCTCTGCTGCTCTTCCATAGTTTTTCTCTGTAAACACTCACTAGACGGACATGTTTGACCATTGCACTCAATTCTCTCAGTCAAGAATCCCCATTGCACTGCCCACTCCTTGATTCATCAAAGCAATAACACATTCACTGATTCCCACATCTTATATGAAATTTCTATCTCACAGTTTACAATTGCACAATATCAAAGATGTGAGAATCAAAGCAATATTTTGTTAATAAAGCAACATGCATGACATGTAACATTAGTG
The DNA here is from genome assembly GCA_028476615.1 of Culter alburnus. NCBI lineage: Eukaryota > Metazoa > Chordata > Actinopteri > Cypriniformes > Xenocyprididae > Culter > Culter alburnus. The sequence goes on from JAOTNS010001257.1 coordinate 14,236, forward strand.
AAATGATGTATGAAAGAGTTTCATCAACCACCAACCAAAGAAGCTTTTTACCCACAAGTTTAACAGCTCGACAGAAACAGGTTTCTCACTTTCACAAGATGGAAAGAAATGTGTTTTTGGTGTTGTATATGGTGCTCACATGTTGATGATCTCATAGTGATTGACACTGGTGGGTGTGTCTTATCTCATAGTGATTGACACTGGTGGGTGTGTCTTATCTCAAACTGAAGTCGATGCTCCCCCTTGATTTTGCAACAGCTGTGTCTTTGGAGTCGGTGATTCCTCCCCTGTGGAATCTGAAATACAGAGACAATGACAGTGTTGTCACATATTCATCTACATACAGATGAGCTACACAACAAAAAGAAGACGCAACAGTTCAGTAGAAATGTTCAGACTCGTACGATATGAATTTGATTAACTTCTCATTGTTTCTCTCAGTAGCATGAAATTAATCTGTTATTTAAATGATTAATTATATATAGAAAGCAATCAAAGCATTTTGTGTGCAGAAATCGAGTTAAATTGATGAGATCTCTGCATTCACACAATCAACAGACTGTCATCTGCTCTGTGCTGCAACCTTTCTTGTGGTCTAAATGTAATGCAATAATTAACACTTCCTGATTCCTTCATTTCGACAGCTGTAATAGTGTTTTCTAGAGAGTCCCACACGTAATATCTATTTCATGTGCAAAGATGTCAGCCAATCACAGCAGTGGGCGTTTACACTGAAGTCTCACAGCAGACACGCCCCTTCAAACAGAGTTAAAATCAGAGGGAACAGGGTTGAAAATAGCCATTTATTTCTAAATTATGACCATTTTTTGATGCAAAAATCATACTAACATTATGGGTCCTGTCATACACCTGGCGCAATGCAATGTTTTGGTTAGTTTCAGCTGGATACAGTTATCATTTTCACGTCCTGCGCACTCGAGCACATCTGTTCGCCCATAGGTGTGCTGGTCTGAATACGAGATGTGTTCAGGTGCATTGTTGGCATGTTGCTATTTTGAGGAACTGAAAACGGCATTAACCAACAAAAACCTTGTCTAAAGTATTTTTCACAGTATTTTTTGGCTATTTAAGGAGCACGTTAGTAATATGCGCCCCTAGACAAGTGCACAACGCACACTCTGCTTATTACTTAGCTTGTTCCTCACAAAACATCATAAGACTATTGAATTATAACATTTATAAGGTGTTTTGTCCATTTTAAAGTCTTACAGACATGCTTACTGAATGTGAACCGTTCCTGCCGGAGATTATTTTGCTGTAATGACTGACTGTACCTGTATATTTTCCCTTACTTAAAGGGGTCCTTTATTGTGATTTCACTTTTTTAACTTTTTTAGTTAGTGTGTAATGTTGCTGTTTGATGATGAACAACATCTGCAAAGTTACGACGCTCAAAGTTCAATGCAAAGGAGATATTTTCTTTTACAGAAATCACTTTTTAAACGGCTGTAGGGACTACAACGAGCTTCTTCCTGTGTTAGTGACATCACAAACCCTAAAATTTACATAAACCCCGCCCCCGAGAACACTCAACAAAGGGGGCCGGGCCATGTTGGGCTGCTTTAGAGAAGAGGAAGAGTTGTTGTAGTAGAGTGTTGTTGTCATGCCGTCATTTTACGCAGGACTGCTTCACAAACGAGGGTCAATTCAACACAAAAGATGAACATGACGGCACATGCTAGTGGATGAGTTGAATCAACTCCACAGCAACTACATCAATTTATCCACTAACCATTCAGAAACGTCTAAAAGTTGTAACTTCTTCCTGAGTCTCTCCATCAGTGTCGACTCCGGTTTGAACAATGTAAGGCTGAACACCGTTACTGACAATCCTCATTTTGGCTGCGTGAGATTCTCCAGCTTTGTTGTTGTTGAGCTGTTAAAGCTCCGCCCTCTTCTGGAAAACGGAGCTCATTTGCATTTAAAGGGACACACACAAAACTGTGTGTTTTTGCTCACACCCAAATAGGGGCAAATTTAACAAGCTATAACACACTCTTGGAACGCTGCTCGACCAATCAGATTTGAGGACCAGAAATACTGAATTAATCAATATACGTATAGTGAGTTAATATAATAATGTTGTTCTACTCACCACTGAGAATCACATTGACTCTCCAGCCTTTGGTCTCTTTGCTGTTGATGATCTGTAGTTTATAATGTCCAACGTCTTCAGCTCTGATGTCACTGATTGTCAGAAATCCAGTTTTCTCATCCAGCTTCACTCGGCCTCTGAATCTCTCATCAGTTTTATCTAGCCTTGCAGCATTTGTAGCAACAAGACTCTTTCAGCTCCAACGTCCACAGAATAAGATCATCTTTTTCAATTTTAGCATCAGAGAGGTCAGGCTGGAGAGTGACAGATCCTCTCTTCACCGCAGACATTTTCTTAACTTCAGGTCACAGCAGTGTATAAAACAAGAGAAAAGCAGAAAAAAACTGAATGAATTGAATGACTTCATTCTCATATCATTATGATTTTATTCTTGACAATGTGAGCATGGTACTAATTAAAAGTAATTAAAATTTAGTTTAATTTTGAGTGCTTTGAAAAGCTAATCTCTGATGTAAATTGTTCACACGGCGCACGACCATTAACCACACGTAACGATTTGATAACTCACCATCCACAGAAACGCTGAATCTTTGCATTGGTTCTTTTGGTGTTCCTGAGCTTTAGTATATAGAGTCCAGAGTAAATAGTCCTGATGTCTGTGATGGAGAGATCTCCAGTCTGAACATCCAAGTTCAGTTTGCCTCTGAATCTCCCATCAGCTCCTGGAAATTCAAATGGTGGACTTCTGTTTCCTGCTGTGAATTCAGCAATGCAATTGTTCTCTTCTCATAATACCACTGTATCGTATCATATTTCTCTTTCCGTAAGAGCAGCCTTTAGGTGGACAGAACCTCCCTCTGTCACTGTCACGTTCTTCACTTCACCCGTCACAACAGCACATAGAAACAGACATAAAAGATGTGTTCATGAGATGTTTGGGAATTTAGGATGCTTCACTCTAAAATTGGTTTGTTTTAACCCAGCAGTTGGGTTAAACATTGGAAATTTTTACTTTGTACTTTTGTCAAATAAATAAAGGTTAAAGAGAATGAACAAATCACAGATTCTGATTTACTGTGGGTTGTTTTTTTTTTTTTCTTCTTTTTTTAAAATTGTTTTAAATATGAACTCAGCTGCATAAAGACACCTTGTGATATACTGAAATATGACTTGTAGGCAAATTAATCAGTTCACTCAGAATTAGGACTGCGTCATGTGAGGCCTCCCTTTTCCTTTCAAGCCATGAACAACTGCCTCGACCAACAGAGTTCATGGTCATTTTCTTCCTTCAACGCAGAAGATATTGATTACAACTTCTTTACCATTGGACTGAACCCTCAAGGATTTCTCCTGAACCTGCAGATCTGGACAGCTAAGGCATTTGCAAGTATCGTTTGACCACTAAACGGTGATTTAGTATTAAGATTTTGAACCCCTTTGTTAACAAAGGTGCTTTATTGTATTGAAACTGATGGTTCGTTCAGCAATTGTTAATTTACTCTTTCCATTGCTTCATATAAAAGAAATGTCCCTGATAACGATTACAATCACAACATGCTAAGAAAGCAATATTTTTCTGTGGCCACGGAAAAAGTTGATAGACGATCAAAACTGAGTGTTCGCTGGCCGAACAGATTCATTGATTGTAATTTTAATTCAGCAACATTAAGATAATTTGATTAACTGATTCAAATATTTATAATTAATCATAGCGAGTTAGGACTAATTATTAATATTTCCCCTTTTGAGCTAATAAATATTGTTACAGTAGCATAAATAAAGCTCATTGTTTTCCCTGTATCAGCTGTAACTCTTACCCATTAGTTTAGAGATCTTGCGGTTATAGTAAATCACAACAGCAGCCAGAACTGCAACCACCAGAAAAACAGTACAAACAATCCCTGCTATGACACCTGGAGACAGACCTGGAACAGCTGAAGAGAAAACAGTCATTAGAGTGAATGTGTCAGGATAAATTTTAACTTTTAATTCGCACAATAAGAGTAAGATTTTAGAGTAAACATGGATGTCATCCTTGATCTGATTAGTCCAAATATCTGATCTAACCATACATTACACTGAAAGACTTGTACTTTATTAGAGTTACCCACCAGTGACAGACAGAAGGAATCGCTGTGCGCTCTCACGGCCTCTGATCTGTAGCTCATAAAGTCCAGTGTGTAGAGTTTTGGTGTCCTGAATAGTCAGAGATCCATTTGGATTCAACTGCAGTCTGTCTCTGAATCTCTCGTCATCATTGTTTAATGAGATTTCATTAGATTCCGCGTAAATTTTAGCCAGGAGGATGCCTTTATCTCCAAACCTCCAGACCATCAGATCGTCTCTCTGAACTTCAACATGATTCCACAGAGTGACAGACTTTCCCTCCATCACTGACTCTGACTTCACTTCATCCGTCTCACCAACCACGCCTGGGAAACAAGCCGAAACAGTTATTTTAGACACAATATTGTCTGTTTTGCTCAATTTTGTCAACAAAAATATAAAGACAAAGCAGAACTGTTCGTCTCTGAGCAACACATTTGAATCTGCGTTTTGATTGAATGGACCATTCATAAAGAGAACCATTTACTTCACTCCTGAATGAATCATCTGTTTAAACTAATCAAATCAATGAATGACTGCCACCTACTGGCAGTTTTAGTTTCTTATTTAGAGTATAATTTCACTAATCACTCATTTAAAAAAAAAAAAAATTCATATTTCCATAGTACGGAGCCTCGCACATGACATGCAAGAAAAAAAAATTAATTGTCTGCACGATTTACTAATTCGTTCCCTCGATTTATAAGTCATGCGCATGATTTATAAATCTAAAGAACGAATTAGTAAATTGTGCGCACGATTTAGCCTACTATTTTTTTTCTGCATGTCATGTGCGGGTCTCCGTACCATAGTAATAAAAAAAAAAAAAATCAATAAACCCAAAAATGAAAATTCTGTCATCATTACTCACCCTCATGGTCCAAAAGAGTAATAAATTTATGTTGAATCAAATAAAATATTTATTGCTGAAGCTACTTTTTGTAATATATGAAGAGTTTGGTTCCAAAACGCGATAAACGCCATTTTCAAAAAAATTGAGTTTCCGCCAAAATCAGTATAGTATCTGGTCGGTATTGAAAAGTCATTTATCAATTTTGTGCAAAATGTGATATCCGTCATGTTATTCTGTCAGTTTCTTCCCTTTCTTTCCAAAAACGCGACAAACGCCAGTTCCTTTTTCTGCAGAAACGTGATATATCCGCTCAACCAATCACAGCTCACCATTCCACCCACTGTAAACATTGAAGGCTTTTTAAAAAGCCGTTTTAATACCAATGTACTCGGCAAATGTGTTTATTTAACCCGTGCGGTGGCGCCAGATACTCGTTAATCGGTGATGACAAATAATTTATAACATTAACAAGAGATCCGTTGAATTCATTTTGGGAGCAACGGCTGAATGTATTTTAGTAAAATGCCTGTATATAAAATAAATATTGGCAAAGTTTAGACTCTGTCATATATGTGAATTAACTTGCTTTGTTGTGTATTTTCATTTGAAAAATAACTTTTATATTGATGGATTAATTGCATTTTGGAAAAAAAATGTCATGGATTTATTGCATTTTGGGAAAAAATAATAAGTTTTTATAATAAACTTTTTAAAATCAAATGTAGATTTGAATTTTAATGTTTTTATAACCAAAAGATGCTATGTGAAAGTTTGAAACAGAAAATAGTAGTTTTCATCTTGCCACTTTCTTGGTAAAGAAAAGACCTTTTTACTCAAATTAATCAAAATGGAGTTATTGCGTTTTGGACGCAATAACTCTTCATATATTTGATGCTTTACACAATAATGACTTTAAATGTTTTTTTAGGGGCAATTTCTCAGCCAAATTTGATGTGCGATTAATTTGTGATTAATTTGATTAATTAATCACCACATCATGTACTTAATTAAATAAAATGTAATCGCTTGACAGCACTACTTATAAATTAAACATATCAATCACCCAAAAATGTAAATTCTGTTACCCTTTTCGGTAACACTTTACTTGAAGGGGTGTGCATAAGACTAACATGACACATTCATAATTATGACATGACACATGTCATAAATATGAAGAAGGTTTTATGTATGTTTATGACAACTGTCATTAAATGTCATTCGCTCAATTATGTCATTTTTAATGCAAAGATGACATTGTTTGAGATGTCTTTGTTACGACAACTTGACGTAAACCAAGACAACATAACCTGTCATAAACATGACATAGCAGATTAATTATCAAACTTAAAAAACTACTTAGCTTTATGGGTTAACATTACATTACATTATTTTGGTAACACTTCAGTATAGGGAACACATATATAAACGATTAACTATGACTTTTCCCTCAATAAACTCCTAATTTACTGCTTCTAATATAGTTAATTGTTAAGTTTAGGTATTGGGTAGGATTAAGAATCTAGAATATGGTCATGCAGAATAAAGCATTAATATGTGCTTATTAATTACTAATAAATAGTCAATATTCTAGTAATATGCATGCTAATAGTAATAAGCAACTAGTTAAAAGACCCTAAAATAAAGTGTTACCATTATTTTATAACAGTGTCATCTTTTTTACGAAATTTGAAATTGTCTATTATCTGACCTTCTGTTGGAGGAAACTTAAAAAACAAAAATAAAAACATTATTAAAGGAAAACTATTCATGACGCTGTTATAAAATTATTAGTCAGAGTATTGTCACTTAATGACATTTTAATGACAAGTTCAATTTGTACCACTGTAGTTGAGGTCAAGATAAATATCCATGACACTATTATAATGGCCTCATGACAGCCAATGTCAAAACCAACCACATGACAGTTTAATGTAATGTTAACCCATAAAGCTAAATGATGTCAAGTTGTCATGACAAAGACACTGACAGGTTATGATGTGTTGGTTTATGTCAAGTTGTCATAACTCGGACATCTCAAACAATGTCATCTTTGCATTAAAAATGACATAATTGAGCGAATGACATTTAATGACAGTTGTCATAAACATGCATAAAACCTTCTTCATATTCATGACACGTGTCATGTCATGATTATGAAGGTGTCATGTCAGTCTTATGCACACCCCTTCAAGTAAAGTGTTACCGAGAGGTGTCCCTCCATTGACAGTCTACGCAACTACCAATTTCAAGGTCCAGATTGAAGTGACATCAGATTGCTTTGTTTGCGTAAAACATAATTTACCACTTTATTGCAAAATATAAATCTCCAACGCACGTCCATGAGAGCACCACGTCACGTGTGTTGTGTTGACCAGATGTTTTCCATGAATAACACGTGCGGGAGAAATACATTTTTCGAATAAAGTGGTCGGTTATTATTATTATTATTATTATTGTGTGTGCAAACAAAGCACTCACATCGCTTCATAAAACTGAGGTTAAACCACTGGAGTCACATGGATTACTTTAATGATACTTTCCTCCCTTTCTGGACCTTGAAAGTGGTAGTTGTGTGAACTGTCAATGGAGGGACAGAATGAAATCTCTCAGATTTTATTAAAAATATATCTTCGATTTATGTTCTGAAGATGTCGGTTTGGAATGACATGAGGGTGAGTAATGACAGACTTTTAATTTTTGGGTGAACTAACTCTAAAGTCGGCCTAATTTAATTATTGTAAAACTAGGTGGATCAATTAAAAACTTGAGATACTCACCAAAGACGGTGACATTAAATATCTTTATTGTAGTCTGTTCTCTCGAGACACTTAGTTTATATTGTCCCGAGTGTATGATTCTGGTGTTTCTGATGGTCAGAGATCCAGTCTTTTGGTCCACCTGTAATCTGCCTCTGAATCTCTTATCATCGGTGACAAAATGTGTAGTAAAATCTGCCTTTCTCGTTATTTGCGAGACGACAGAGTCTTTAGGTCCAAACAGCCACAGTATCGTATCATCGTTTTGTATTTCAGTAATATCAGTGTGTAGAGTGACGGAATCTCCCTCCATCACGGACTCGGTTTCAGCAGACACACCTAAAGCAGAGACATCAGCTTTACAAACACATATTTCAGGCTCTACTTTTTTCCTGGCGTCAGGAATGGCGTCCAAATTATACAATTTATTGGGTGTACTAAAATCGGTTAGACCCTGTAAATTAACAAATTCCAATCCAGAAATAATGAGTTAGGGGAGAGCAGGGACGAAAGTACCATTTTTCACAAAAATGTAATTTTAAAAGATAATGTTTTAGACATTTTTGCTGTGGTCAATAACTCACAAGTGTGGTTTATCAATACCAGGTGGTATTTTGTACAAATGAACGACTTCAGTATAATTTCACTTTGAATATAAGTTGCACATTGTTACTTTCGACCCTGTAAGGTGGGACGAAAGTAACTCAACAATACAAGCTAGATTTTTTTTTTTGTGCTAGTCTTGTTTTTATTAAATATACCTGACCATGACCTTGTTAATAAGTAAAACATATTTTGTCCTTTATCTTTGCAAAAAAAAAATATATATATATTAAATTACATTTTCATTTTAAATTTAGAATTTCAGTTTCATCAAATGTTTCAAAAGTAACCCAACAGTACAAACTTGAATTGTTTAGAATATTTTTTGGGGGGCAGTGTCAATTTATTTTATAAAAATGTTTTTTCAACAGTTTGAACAATATGAAAATTAAATGAAATTAGCATAATATAAATTCTTAACATATCATGTCATGTTTCCAATCCCGCTGTTTTTGTACATAAATTCAAAATATGCATAAAAACATCTGAATAGAAACACTGCAAATTCATAGATGGGTTTGGAAAAGCTAAGGTATGGCTAAAAACTAAATGTGACTAAGGTAAATGTAAACAGATTGAGTGAATAAATGGAGACATACAGAAATCAGCAACAGATATGTCCAGAAACGCCCTCTCATAAACATCTGGCTGAATCAGACCTCTGTCTGTCTTTCTGACCCTCACTCTTGGCATATTCTGCTAGTATAATACAGCATGAACATGTTTTAATAAATGCTGCAACGCAGAGAAAGCCACATTAGCAGTGGGACAGGAACATCTGACATTTAAACCCGAGTTCTGAAAAATACTGACAAGTCAAACTTCAGGATGTGTTACAGCACTAAACAACCTGTAGATTGATCATTATTGTGACGCATGAAACGAGAAACACAACTTGTAATTAGAAAAAAAATTAGGCCTACCGCTTCAGCATTTTATTTACCGCACTCGAAAACCGGACCTAACCTGTCATAACTTGAAATGCAAATGTAGTCAGGAGCTCTGAAAAAAATCGTTTTGTTACTTTCGTCCCGGTTCTCCCCTACAACAATTTTTAAATGCATAAACTATGAGATCGTGCTGGGTATGCATGTACCCTACTTAATGCGATTCACCATTTAACGCGCAGTTTTTCATTATTAGACGCGTCTGGGTCTGTTTCCCTCAGATCAAATGAAACCGAAACTACAGAAATCCATCACTTACCGTCCTCGAACAACAAGAACAGAAAGAAGCATAACATGTTCAGCACGTTGTTGTAGAGTTGTGTAGAATCTGAATTAATAAAGATAATCTATATGGAGATAATTTATATTATCGTGTTTCGCTGAAGGTCTAGTTGTGGTTTTTGAACCGCACCCAAACCGACTGACATAAATGTGAAGAAATCATAAAAACAACAGAAAGACGACAACTTGTCTATATTTCTAACGGTAAGAATGACGCTTGAAGACCAAGTAAATTTATCCTTGAGGTAATTTTAGAGAAACTCGTCGCATGCCGCTGCTGTAAACTTCTTGAAGGAAACACTGCTTCCGCAGACAGCAGCTGCTTGGTTTGAATATCACCTGTGGACCAATCACAGTTGAGATGATTTTGAGAACAATATGACTGTGAAGTAACGTTTTAGCATTTAGTTCGTGAGTCTACAAATAAATGCATTTCCCAACTAACAATGCTTGTCTTCTCATTAAGTGTTTTTCTCTTACTGATCGTATTTCATACCAGTTGAATTTACATTTTTAAATTAATTTGACTGTTGGGCTCCCTTTCGAAAGGTTTTATAGGCCTATATAATAGAAAAAAAAGGTTTTTTTCGCGGGTTGATTACCACAGTTTTACTACAAATACCATGGTTGATTTGTGGTTATCATGGTTTAACCATTGTGTTTTGTGGTTATGGTTAATTTTCGTATTAAAAAAGATGAATGAATGCGCCTTAACTGGCTTACAGAAATTTAATGATGTGTTAAGTAGGCTTAAGTACAGTGAAATGACTGTCAGTGAAAAATGACGCAGAATAATAATGACTAAAATATTTAATTCAAATGAATAAATATGTTGATTCTGACACCTTGTGGTGAAATAAGCACGTGTACGAGCCTTTCTCAGATAAATTCTGTACACATCAGAATATCTCTTCTCATCTCTCGGAAAATGTCCAGATTTTGAAATTATCGCATGGATGCTTATTGTATTGTTTATTGTCCATTTGGCATTGCAAACAACAAAATAAAACAAAGGAAAAATAATCCAAACTTAACTTCGACTATTTTAACGAAGCTCATGGTCTAAAGCGCAAAGTGCACTTAGGGCGTGTCCGAATCCACTTTTGCTAGTTTAACGAGGGGATAAATGCCCAGTGCATGGTCTAAAAGGGTTGTCCCTGTTCTTCTAAAGAGTAATAGGTGTGTTTTGGGCATAACGTGCAATAAACCAATCAGAGTCTCTTCTCCCATTCCCTTTAAAAGCCAGTTGCATTCCCGTCTTGTAAATAGCGAATTTGTACGTGTCAAAGTGTAAAATGATTTTGTTTATGTTTGTTGTTGTCATCTCTGTTGCTGCTGTACAAGCATGATGTGCAGGTTGGTCAGTGGTGTATTTGTCCTGCTCCTCCTTCACTCCTTTAGCACCAACAGATATCAACAACAAGCACAACAACAGAACAAGCTATTGAAAAAAAGAGCCAGAGCAAATACTTTACACTGTATAGAGACAGAGCGCATTTAGGCCACAGCCACACCGGGGGGAAACAATCCAACCCTCTCCATTGACTTTGTATTGTGTGAAGCTGCTTCTTTGTCATTTCTTGCCTCTAACAAAAGACAGAACAATGCCTAAAAGCTGCTGTGTGACAGGGTGTACAGCAAACAAGCTAAAAAACAGAACTAAGTTTTTATAAGTTACCAATCCGGAAAAACCAGCCTTTAAAGAGACAAAAGTGGATACAGACAATAAAAATTGTGGGATCCTGATTCTCAGTATGCTATGGTGTGCTGTAAACACTGTCACTGGTAAGTCAAATATCCAATAATCAGTTTTATATATTATATTTCCCGTCTCTGATTACATTCCCCTCCAGTGGCCGTATAGCTCTCAGAGTAATATGACATGTTGCGCTCTGTCTCAATTGCCTATATCCACTTTTGTGTCCTTAAACTCTTGTTTTTTTGTGGTCAACAGCTTATAAATGTTATGTAACATGCTGTGTAGAAACTCTCACGATGTTTAATAACAAAATACACAGGAACCATATTTTGTTTCATTTGTGTAATTTTATTTTTCTCCAACAGCTCTTATACCTATCCACCTTATTCCTACGCCCTATGAACCTTTGCGCAAATTATGGGTGTAACTTCCGTTAAGATGTAATCTCAAAGAATGGCTTGCTCTAATGCAATAATGCATTTTTTAACTGGGTACAATGACATTATTGCACTCATCCTTCAACCAACGAACATTAAAAGGACATTTAAAATTGTAAAAGCATCATCAAGGTACTTTCAATAGACCGTGTGCAAAAGTGCGATTCTTTCCACAGCAATAATGGACAGGTTAAATAAAACTATAGTGATATATATCTGTATTATGTCAAATATGTTGCCTTAATAAAAAATGTTCATGAACTTCCGCATTGCGTGATACTATTTCAAAGTGATTTCCATAATTTTTACAGATAATAAATTGTATTTACAGGTTTGTGAAAACAAATCTGGATTTGGGGAGAAAAACGAGAGATTCTTGCATTCCAGTGAATTATTATTGGTATATATCATAAATTATATCGGAGAACAGACCACGTTGTCCTTAATTTCTCATACTATTACAGCGGTATGCAAAGGGACAAAAGAAAATAATCACGAGGATAGAAAGCAGCGACTGAAAAGAGCTCTTGCCATAGATATTCTTGTTAAATATCAAGCGTTATGTTATTCTAATGATGTCTGAAAATAAAACATGAAAGGAAATTTGACAGCTCATTCAGTTTAACTGATGGATAAGCTTTATTTGAAGGCCAACCTTATGATTTGAAATTATTCATTTCAGTCTTTTTGAATGGAAGTTCCACAAACCGGAAGTTCCACCCATAATTCAAAACACAGTAGGCTCATGAGGAATAAGGTGGATAGGATTTTATATATTTTTGCCCCTATTTGTCATTAAAGGAAGTAGCTAAATTTGTCACTTTCATTCATCTATCATCATTTAATCGCTATTGGTGCATTATAGTATGTTAATTTATAATATGTTACATTATGCCATCATAACTCAAAAACTCTGTTTGATGAGGGTGTTCTGAATGAACAATGTTAAAGATGTTATTTTTAGTTCATGTTTGATATTAAGTATTTTATGGACTTATTCTATTTATATATCATTTTCCAATTTCAAAATGTTTATTTTTAGCGGTAAGAAAACATATTCAATGTCAACAACACGGCATGACATACATCTGTCACTCATAAGCGTCACCAGCAGCGGGAACGCCCTCTAGCGACCGAACTCTCCGGACACTGCCGACATGCAGCGACTGAAGTCGGGACATATAGGCTACAGTTATTAGTGCTGGACAAACGGCCAGGGAATATGATTAACGCTTTAGTTTGGTTCTGTTTGTGCTTGTGTCGTCTGGTCGGTAAGTTATGAATGTATTTTTATGAGTTTACTTCTTGCTGTTTCAAAAATGTTACAATATTATATCCTAGTAAAACTATTTCTTTTCATTTTTTTTTTTTTTTTTTTTTTTTTTTTTTTTTGGCGTATTGATTACCATTAGTGTATAACCATAAAAAAAAAACATAGTTAAATTATTTTTTTTGTAACAAATCCATTGTTAATTTGTGTTTGGAATAACTTCAAAATAACCATGTTTTTTATTTTATCATATAAAACCTTTCTCAGACATATGTTTACAAAAGTAGGCTAATTTTATTTATTATTTTTTAGTGTAGTGAATAATTTCGCTGAACTAGAAATATACCAAAACAGTTTATCTTTTGTAAAACTCTGGAAATTCACAATTGATATCAATGTCATAAAATTAACATGTTTTCAAAAGACATTAAGCTAATTTAAGGTGGTTTATCACATTTAATTTTCTCAGTATAAAAATTTAATTATAACTTGTCAAGTGAATAAAATTAAATCAGTTTTGTTTCACTACTGTTAGCACACAAAAATGAGTGCTGAAGAAATATCACGTGACACTCAAAATGAAGAATCGCAATGGGAACAAATCATTTCAGATCCACAAAAACAGTTCGACTGAGTTCTGCAGTCTCATTATAAACAGCATATATCTTTTAATAAACAGGATATTTATTGTACATATGGATGTTTTATGTTTTATGGATTGGAGCCCTTGATTATTGTGTGTGATTTAATATGCTGTGTGTGCCTCAGATCTCAATAAAATGTTTGTTTCAATTATACTGAACATCCTTGTTGTGTCATTTTATGTCACAGCTGGTCTGTTGGTGTGAACACTAATGAAGTTATCATTATGGTCATCTTTGTAGTTATCAGCTTTGTGAAAAGTCTGTGATGTTTGTTTTCTAGATGTGACAGATGCAGTGAAGACAGTGTCAGTGATGGAGGGAGATTCTGTCACTTTAAACACTGAAGTACAGAAATATTTGTTGATAATGTGGAGGTTTGGAAACACAAGAATCGCTGAAGTCAACAGACTCACACAAACCAACTCGACATACGACGGTCCTGATGGGAGATTCAGAGACAGACTGAAGCTGGATCAGACCGGATCTCTGACCGTCACAAACACCAGAACCACAGACTCTGGACTTTATACAGTAACAGTTATCAGCAAAGACACCAGTTACATGAGTTTCAATCTTACAGTCAACGGTGAGTAAACCGCTGCGGCGTAAACCTTCATTTGAATTATATAGGCTATTTGTCATTGTGATATTTTAAAATGTGTCTTATATTCCTTCCTTACATCCACATTTTACGATATTGGCTATTATTTATATTGAAACACATTTTTGTAAATAAAGATCAGAAGTGTGTCTTTACTAGAATCACCAGAAAGATCATCAAGCTCAAACCGTGTGGCGTCCAGCTTTGTGGTGAACAGCTCAACCGTCAGTCAAACTGAGAATAATTCAGGTACATCACTGATGATATTAGCACAACTGTGTTCAGGGAAATCACATTGCCTTCCCAATGGATGCTTGAACTCCTGATAATAACTCACAGAACTGACACCTGAAGGCATGATTCTGATTCAGTGTTCATCTGTTTTTCAGACCACATCTGTTGTGATTTCACTGAAGCCGTGATCCGATTGGCTGTCTCTGCTCTGGTCGGCATGCATTCATTTGCCATTTGATCTATATATGACTTTAAACATAACTGCTCTAAACAAAATAACAACACAAATGATGGCATCGAAAGATTTCACAAGCTCTCAGTTCTGCTGTATCCTTGAAATGATTCTCACAGAGGCGATTGGTGCACATTTTTTTACTTTAATAAAGATTTAGTTTAACAATAGTGTGGAGCTTGTTTTTATGTCTGTTCTACTGTACTTTTATAATGTCATAAAACGATATGATTCACACAGCAGTTGTGTGGATGTGAGATTTACTGGTTTCACACTTGCAGGTAAGTTTGCGAGTAGAAGTGAAACTTGCTGTGGTCTCAGTTGTTTACATCTTTACAGAAGATGTCAAATATATAAAGTGCTATGAGCTGAGACAGGGCTGGCATCTGTGGGTGTTTCTGTGGTCCGCCTTCTCGTTGAATGTGAGCGGATTTGAAAGCAAAGAGCTCAAAAGTGATTACAGATGTGTGAAATGCATCCCCATCCTCACTTAAAGGATTAGTCCACTTTTAAATAAACTTTTCCTGATAATTTGCTTACCCCAATGTCATCCAAGATGTTCATGTCTTTCTTTCTTCAGTCGAAAGAAATTAAAGTTTTTGAAAATATTCCAGGATTATTCTCCTTATAGTAGACTTCAATGGGCACCAAACAGTTGAAGGTCAAAATTAATTTCATTGCAGCTTCAAATTGTTCTACACGATCCCAAATGAGAAATAAGGGTCTTATCTAGTGAAATCATCACTAATTTTCTGAAAAAAATTGAAAATTATATAAGTTTTAATCATAAATGCTCATCTTGAACTAGCTCTCTTCTCTTCTCCTCTATTTGAATTCCAGCAGTGCGTGTATTACTGCCCTCCACTGGTTAAAGTTTGAACTAATTGTTATATACTATTGAACTAGCATATTGCATATAAAATTAGTTCAAACTTTGACCTGTGGAGGGCAGTAATACGCTTAGCAGTGTCTACATTGCTGGAATTCAAATAGAGGAGAAGAAGAAGGACAAACACAAAACTCTGTACATATCTGTTAAAGCATACTGTGTGGAGAACGCGCTGCGTTCATATTCAGGGCTCGTCTGCACATCTTTTAATATAATGTCATAATACACTAAGCCAGCGTTTTTAAAATGCCCTTGCAGGGAGTCACTACTAAACTGTTGACAAGCTTCTAGGGTTTTGATCTTGGTTGTCATTTGTTGAAATAAATATAAAAATACAGTGTGTTCGTGTCCGTCTTTCCACTGACTGACCCATAACAAAGTCCCTTTAAGACAAGTCATTTCACTCGGCGGCCATCTTTGAAACGCCTCTCGGGCATCCTGGGCATCATGCAATCTCTTTGAATGGGGAAACATAAAATTCTCCAAAACTGTTCGCCAACCTTACGATTAAATTTCATATTTGAAATCACCAATGAAATCTAACAACAACCGGCTCATAAATTTAGTTTCTAAACGCTCGAATCATGACAAAAAAACTGTATTTTTCAGGCTGGATCAAGCTAATGCGCATGCGCAGACCTAAATGCGCGTCTCTTCGGAGGCGTCTGACTGTTTCTATAGAAACCGGTGATTCTAACGGCCGCTGAAGTGACGCGATGACTTTATCAGTCGGCGATTGGCTCTTATTTAGAAGGCGGGACTTATTCCGTCATATTGCGCGTTTCACTTTCTCCCATTCAAAACAATACGAGTGACACGTCTTGTGTTATTCTATAGTCTTTGCCCATAATCTCTGATTCTCTGGGATCGTGGAAAGGAATATTTACAATGACAACAGTTGTAGGCTACTCAATATGCTCGTTTAAGCATCATTTAAATGTTTCCAGCAAATAAATGAATCGACTTCTCTCAGCTTGTTTAACACATATTTATTTGGATATTCATATGATGGCTGAAGCAGCAGCGAGCGTCCAGCGTGCGACACGGTAAACAGATGAACATTGTAAACGAAATTCTACAAAACTTAAGTGAAAAAAATAAAAGTAAATAAAATTATAATGCAATCTGTTCCCTGCAAACGATCCCATTAAAAATGTGAAATGTTCCACTTAATGGCAGAAACAAAACAAAAGGTAAGCAAGTATTTGTATTCATTTCAGTGCAAGTAATAGGGGGCGATCCTGTTAAAATGGCGGCGCCGCCCCGGCATGCAACGCGGCATGACGTCGGTTCGTATTCTCCAGAGCCGTTGAAAAAGAGTGCCGCAACTCTCATATTTAACGGCTCTGGTATTCTCTATACTGAGCCAGCCTATGGATCCAGCATTTGGACGTAAACCTGGAAGCGCTGAATGTAAACAACGCACGAGAATGACACAGAAGAGAAGATACTGTTGAATAAAGTGGTTATTTTTTTTTGTGGTTTTTGCACACAAAAAGTATTCTCGTTTCTTCATGACATTAAGGTTGAACCACTGCAGTCACATGACTGTTTTAATGATGTCTTTAGTGCCTTTCTGTATGAGTGTCTTTCTTCTGCTGAACACAAAAGGAGATATTATGAAAAATGTTGACTGACTCTGAGAGTGAAAGGGTCGATGCAAACAACAGATGGCAGTAATGCTTTACTAAAGTTTCAGATCCAGTGGGAAGAAGAAGAAGTAGAAGAAAAAGAAGAGGAAAAGGAAAAGAAAGCAGAAAGAAGAAGCAGAATCATCCGCCACCATCAGGATTTGGTCAGTCGGATGGGTGTGGCTCAGTATTAACAGAGAAATCAGATTTTGTTGGAATCTACAACAATATGAAGAACTATTCAAAAATCTCTGTGTTTTTATTTATAATCTGTGGTAAGTGTGTGATTTCTGTTGACTTTGAGCACTTAGCATTAGCTGTACTTCATTAGCATATCATGAAATTGTTCAAGTTCTCCACTTTTGCAATTGCTGTTTTGTTTACTTAAAGTTTTTTAAAGACACAGACGCTTTTTAAGCACATGTAACAGCACATTCAGTAAAAACACCTTCATTCAAAGCAGCATTTTAAAATCTGACAGACAGTCGGAGCAGTTGTTCACTTGTTCACTCATTCTGTAACTGCTGTATAGAGCATGTCAGTTTAGTGACTATATCAGCAAGAGTCAACAACAACTGGAGAAATATCATATTCACACATGGAAATATGATCCTAAAATAAGTGTTTCAATGTTTTAGAAAACAAAATAAAAACACTGAATCATGTTTCTCTGTCAAAATATCTATAATGTTTTTGTCTGTTAGCTCTTTTGTCTTGATTCTTGATGTGAGTTTAATCTCTGATTGATGTTTGTGTTTGTTCTGCAGTGATTGGAGCTGATGGACATCGAGTGGAGAGAGTGACCGTGATGGAGGGAGATTCTCTCACTCTAGACATTGATTTTAGAGAGGAATTTGATCAAATAAAGTGGTGGTTTAGAAGTTCATTCATTGCTAAATCTGATGGATATGAGGCTTCATATCCTGATGATGAGAGATTCAGAGACAGACTGAAGCTGAATCATCAGACTGGATCTCTGACCATCAACAACATGAGAATCACAGACACTGGAGTTTATGAAGTACATATCAATCAGAACTATGGGACCTTATTTAAGACATTCAGTGTTACTGTCCATGGTGAGGATACTTTTTTATTTGATAAATGTAGATATTTTCATGTTTGTTTTGTTTTAGGAATTAAACCAGATTCAATGTTCAACAAGCAAATATTCATTATTTATGGAGCCTTTCCTCATTTTTCAGAAGTAGTTTGGTAAACTTCTATAGTGGTGAATGGATAATATATTGCGTTCCCATTTGCTCCAATAGCAAAAGAACAAAATCTTGAGCTTCTGTGAAAGTTTTGATGACTTTCCAAAGAGGAAAAACACATTGAGAGCTTGATTATAAAGACTTTCTGTCACTCCATTTGAATCTAGGGCTGGGTAAAAAAATATAGATTTCTCGATTTTAATTGATTGTCATTTTTATGAACCGATATGGATTTTTAAATCCCAAGAATCGATTACTCTGTTTTCAGTTGATGAATGAGCAGAATATGTAGCTCCTCCCATCCAATAAATCACAATAATCTTTGTTACTTTTGATATGAAGCAAAGTCTCAGACTTCAAATGACGTCCATCTTATTATGAGATTCAAAAAATAAATACGGTTTTGGCGCTGTTTAATGTGGCGTGACAGATCGCTTTAGCACCTCAGTTAAAGAGAAGCATGTGATCATCCTCTCCTCCGCTTTAATACCAGTTACAGCGAAATAAACATGAACATCTGAAGGTATGTTAAAATATACAGTACAACTTACTGAATCCGTATCATGTCTCGTGTAATCGCTCAATCAGTGCTTCAACCTCGGAAAATATCTTTGTGTAAAACTGTATGTTAAATGCATAATTGTGAATATTCAGCAATATTATTGATCTGATTGTTTTCTGCAGAGCTGCTTTATAGATTAAATTAATGAAATTAATAATTGATGATCTTTACACAGTTATTGAACTGAACTAAGAATTCAGAATTCATCACAGTAAAGCTGCTTTTAATCATTTATATTGTATAAATCACTATAAAAATAAATTGATTTGACTAACATAAGATCATATCAGATCTCATTACTTTGTTCAGTGTTTGTGAGTTTAATCTCTGATTGACTGTTTGTGTTTGTTCCTCAGGAGTGTTTGATGAAGATGAAGATGGAGTGAAGAGAGTCAGTGATGGAGGGAGATTCTGTCACTCCAGGCCCTCG
Source organism: Culter alburnus (assembly GCA_028476615.1). Lineage (NCBI taxonomy): Eukaryota > Metazoa > Chordata > Actinopteri > Cypriniformes > Xenocyprididae > Culter > Culter alburnus. Next base: position 33,703 of record JAOTNS010001257.1, read on the forward strand.
TTTAAGAGAGAATTTAATCGTATAAAGTGGAGGTTTGGAGGTTCAGGCTCAGTCATTGCTGAAATTGATAGTAATGAGATCTCATATCCTCTCAATGACACTGAGAGATTCAGAGACAGACTGAATATGAATAATCAGACTGGATCTCTGACCATCAAGAACATGAGAATCACAGACACTGGAGTTTATGAAATAGAGATCGAACACGACACTTGGGAGCCATATGGGAAATTCGAAATTGCTGTCTGTGGTGAGGATACTTTTTTACTTTTCAGAATAAATAGTTTTAAATGTGTGTTTTTGTTAACACACAGTTGTTTTTGTTTGTTTTGTTAAAAATTAAACTGAATTAAACTGAGTTTTAAAGTGCAGCAAATACAGTTATAATGTGTTCATCAGTCTTACAGTGTTGTAGTTTCTCAATATCACAGTCACGCTGTTGTTCTGTATATAATCACAACTGTGATTGGGCCGCAGGTGATCACATGACTGATATTCAGAACAACCCATTTTGATTTTATACCACAGTACTATAAAAATGAACAGTGATTGACTTACATTTGATTTCACACACATTATGAGCAGATATTTTTAGTTTCATGCCACCAGTAGTTATAACTCCAAAACAAGTCAAAGCAGGATCAGTCGTTCTGTAGAATAAGGAAATGAAATTGAACATAGACAGGTTTATGATAAACGTTCCTGTGCTGTTATATGAAATAAGATCCTCGTGGCCAATCAGAGTAGTTTATGATAGATATTCATTGCTACTGTAAGTATTTTAAAGTAATGGTTGTTGATCAGATGTCTGTGAAAACTAATGACTGTCTTTATCATTACAGGATCATTTTATTCATTTCTGTCTCCTGGTCCTGTAGCAGCAATAGTTGTTGTCATTCTGCTGGTGTTAGCTGGTGTTATCTATTGCTGTAAGATTTGTAAACGAAGAAGGCAAAACCGTGAGTATTACAGCTGATACAGCAAGAGAAAAATAATGAGCTAAAAAATGAAGATTGTACAAGCTGACATTTATCTTCAAAAGCACGTGAATGTGAACAACAGGCACTTCACCATCAAATAACTAAATTTTTACAGCCCAAGCAACAGCTTGAAAACTGTTTTCAAATGTATTCACTTTGGAGAGCAAGAGCATCTTCAGAAAGCTCAGTTTTCTCTGTACAGAGAGAAAAAGATGTTGTCAATTTAATCATGACTTAATCAGACTTAAAGTCTGAGTGTATATAAAATAAGGACTCTTTATATGACACACTTTTCAAATTAAAAACATTAAACTTTTTATGTGTTTCGGTGGTGCATGAGGCCCTGAATAAACAATCTTTTGAAAATGGCTTTCAAGTAAATGATACTGTTATCTATGGAAGCTTTTGCCACCGAAATATTTTTTTTTTAAAGTTTTTTCTCACAGTTGTTAGTTTGTATCATGCAATTCTGACTTTATAACTCGCAATTCTGCTTTTTCAAAGTTCTTTTTTCTTAAAGGATTAGTTCACTTTCAAATAAACTTTTCCTGATAATTTACTCTCCTCCATGTCATCCAAAATGTTCATGTCTTTCTTTCTTCAGTCGAAAAGAAATGAAGGATTTTTCTCCTTATAGTGGAACTTCCGTTTTTTTAGTTCCATTTTTTCCGTAAGTTGAATAGGGAAGGCGTAGGACATACAGCGTAAGCTTTTTGAAGAATACGGAAAGCAGAAGCATGTGCAAGGCAATCATTTGTATTTATAAAACATATACAGTTGTGTTTTTTTTTAGAAAATGAGCGATGGTTTCTCTAGATAAGACTCTTATTCCTTTTCTGGGATCGTTTAAAGCCCTTTGAAGCTGCACTGAAACATTTTGACCTTCAATTTTGACATTTTGACATTTTGACCTTCAACCGTTTGGAGGCCAGTGAAGTCCACTATATGGAGAAAAATCCTGGAATGTTTTCATCAAAAACCTTCATTTCTTTTCCACTGAAGAAAGAAAGACATGAACATCTTTAGTGACATGGAGGTGAGTAAATTATCAGGAAATTTTAATTTGAAAGTGAACTAATCCTTTAATTGAGGGATATAAACTAAGATATAATGTATGCAATATATATATATATATATATATATATATATATATATATATAAGATATATAAAAGATATAAAGATCAATTGCAAGACCTAATGTCAGAATTGCATGATAAAAGCTTATAATTCTGACTTTTTTTCTTGCATTTGTGAGTTTATATCACGCAATTCTGATATTTTTTCGTGCAATTCTGATTTTTTTTTTCTTGAAATTGTGAGATATAAACTTGGAATTGTAAATAACTTGCAGTTATAAGGTCCAATTCTGAGGAAAAAGAGATTCTGGGTTTATAAGATGCAGTTGTGACTTTATATCACGCAATTCTGACTTCAGAACTTGCAATTGTGAGAAAAAAGTAATCCGAGTTTAAATTATGCAATTGTGAGAAAAAAAGTCAGAATTGTGAGATAAAAAGTCACAATCACCCTTTTATTTTTATTTTTTTAGTGGCAGAAGCGGGTTCAGTAGTTATCACATCCATGTAAACTACAAAAACGCACATTTTTGAAAACGGTGACATCATGTGCAGGTTTATTACCTGTTTATTCTAGATGTGTGTGTGACACGAGAGCTCTGTAAAAGATTGTGTGCAGACACAGAGTTTCTTTACAAAATGATATCGCCATCTACTGGCCTGGCAGCATAATACTGCGTTTTTGTGGATCTGCATGAACAGTGATCTTTCTGACAATATTGTCATCTGTGCAAAGGAAACACTTTTCCATCATTGTCGTGTAAATGTACTGTTAGTTTGCTCCCTTTTTTTTTTTTTTTTTCTTGATATTTCTTTGGAATTTGCCATTTATGTCTACCAGAACTGATGTTAAATGTATATTTATTTAAAAAAAAGTAATTCACATGATGAAAAGATTACTAGAAACAAGATTCACAAACTTTTTAGTTCTTCTATGTTGTTCATCTGCAAACTTACCATAATAATCTTTTAATGTCTCTGTTTCTGTGTGCTGCTGTGACAGGAGAATCTGTCACTGATGCTGAAAAACAAAAAAACACAGATTCTGGAGATTATAAACTACAGATCGAACCCTGCAGCGAAGGTACAGACAACTTATAACTCATCTAGATGTCAAATGTAGCTCAAACTAACACTGTTCTCTTTCTATATGCTGATATTTTGTATGACATCCTTGATTTTTTAAGAACAGCATCAACTCTTCTAGACTATAACTGAACTATATATGACCTCCACATCTTCTCTATGATTGTCTCTGTATTTTCCTTTCAGGTTTCACAGGAAAAAATGCAAATGAATTGGAGACTTCAGAGATTCCGCTGTTGAGTAAAGAAGATCCGGATAGAGCAAGAGTTCAGCCCACAACTTAGTGCATCATGAAGACATTTAGTTAAAGGATTAATTCACTTTCAAATTAAAATTTCCTGATAATTTACTCACCCCCATGTCATCCAAGATGTTCATGTCTTTCTTTCTTCAGTCGATTCTAATCCTTTAATGGCGCTATGGAGACATGTGCTTTTTAAACTGTTTTAATAGGTTTAACGTTACATTATCAGCTCTGAAAATACACTAATTTGACTAGAAACACTGGAGAGCGGAAATGTAAAGCATCCTTCCTGTTACAAGTCAGGTCAAGTCACCTTTATTTATGCAGCTCCACACACAACAAACTGATGCTCTGCGTATTCTGACACCTTTCTATCAGAACCAGCATTAACTTCTGGAGCACAGGGTAAGCTATAGCCTAATATTAACCTAATTATAAAAAAATGAAAAAACACTGCAAATTTTTCACAAATTTCTGGAAATTACCACTACATTTTAATCACAAAAATATATAATGAAATCCTGAGTTACTGGTTAATAGATCAAGACTGTTATGGTGTGTATGATGTTTGAACCTTTGATCTACATTAATTATTTTAACAATTATACTGAACAATAATGGAAAAGTATTATTGCACTTTTATATCATTATTGTATTATTGTATTATTGCACTTTTATATCAGAAATTGCTGATCAAACAAACTATGTAAATATCCTATCATCTTATGTGTTGTATGTGAATGTTTCAGCTTGATTTTGTAAAGCAGTATTTTTCTATTTTTATAATATTATTCCCTGATAAAAAAGAAAAAATACATTTCATATGATATCCCCTGATGAACATCTTTCTCTGTGTGATGTATCATATTTGTCCTGTAATGTTATGATAGGCATAAAAAATTTGAATCGTCAAAACGTTCATACAAAGTCATAATTTGAGGAGTTTTTAATTATTTAATGCAAATAAAATGTATTTTGTTTAATTTCTCTATGTGCATTTCTACACTCTTTAAATTAAGTTTCATTTCCTCTTTTATTTTTTTAATCTTATCTTTTTCTTAACTTTATCTTTACCTTGACTGACTCTGAGAATGAAAAGGGTCGATGTAAACAGCAGATGGCAGTAATGCTTTACTAAAGATTCAGATCCAGTGAGAAGAAGAAATGTAATCTCCCATAATAATAATCCCATAAGGATTTGTTTCTCCTCAGTCTTTCAGATTCTGGAAGCATAAACCCTCTCTCTCTTCTTCAGCAGTATTTCAGTCGTTCATGTAAATTCATTCATGTAAATTCATTATTCATTCATTGCTGGTATTAAAGCTTCTCTGTCGTCGTCAGTCAGATGAGTGTGTGTCAGTATTAATATGCAGCGAAATCAGATTTAGTTGGAATGAAGAACTATTCAAAAATCTCCGTGTTTTTATTTATAATCTGTGGTAAGTATGTGATTTCTGTTGACTTTCACTTTCACTTTGAGCACTTAATTGGCTGTAGTTCATTAGCATTAGTTTTTAAAGACATAGACGCTTTTTAAGCACATGTAACAGTAAAAAACATTCATTCAAACCAGCATTTTAAAATCTGGCTAAATATCATATTCAAAGTGAAAATATGCAAGCCATTCTAAAATTAGTATTTCAGAGCTTAAAATGTTTTAGAAAACAAATGAACCATGTTTCTCTGTCAAAATTTTTTTTATTATTTTAATGTTTTTGTCTGTTACCTATTTGTTGGGCTGTGACGGTATGGGATTTTTTTCGTACTTTCTTATTCTGGACTTTATTGATTGCAATAAAGATGAAGCTATTAGGACCGTTTAAAAATGCGGTGTCTGTAATTAGACACACATTATTTCCCCAGCACTTCAAATGTTATTTTTAATGTGATGACTACAAACATTTGTTCATCCTTCTGAGATTATCCTCATTGTAAAACCAAACGTTTAAAAATGTAGGAATTCAACATTTGATAGTAAACACTTATTTAAAAATAAAAAGACAATAATTACCACTTTAACCAGCAGGTGGCGGCAAGGTAACATTTATTTGCGCATATATCAGCCATTTCCTAATCATTTTTCACTTCGTTTTTGACTAAATATTAAAGGTCCCATTTTTCGTGATTTTTGAAGCTTGATGTGTTATAGTGTGCAATATAACTGTGTTCATGTTTCGCATGTAAAAAAACACAGTATTTTTCACATAATTACTTATCTGTATACCGCTGTTTCCACTGTCATAAAACGGGCTGATGACTTCCTTGTTCTATGAAGTCCCTCCTGCAGAAATACGTAACGAGTTCTGATTGTGCCAGCGGTTCCTGTGTTGTGATTCGACAGCAGCTTAGCGCTCCTTGCCCGGAAAGGTCACGCCTCTTACCATAACGTGGAGATGCACGCGCTCAGTGTTATTGTAAACATGTCTTTAATTTTACCCTATCAATTTGAGCTGGAATCAGACCCGGTGATTGGACTGCGGGATGAAAAAACAGCGTTTCGACGACATGGCGACAGTTCTGTGTATTCCTGTGGGCGGAGGTTAGTCAAAAAACTGTTTTAGTGACGTCATTAAAGAAGGAAGTAGAGGGATGTAGTCCAAACTGGCCGTTCGATGTAGGCGACTTCTTAAATAAATATCTCGCTTGGCATTGAACTTTGAGTTTTAAAATTTTACAGATTTTATTTATACTCTAACAACAACATTACACACTAACTAAAGTTTGAAACATGGGATCACGAAGAACGGGACCTTTAAACATTATAAAATAACTAGGTTTAAAAATACATTTTGTCAGTGTGAAGTATGAAGTACTCAGAAAATCTCATGAAAAACAATAACTTTTCTTGTGATTGAATGACCTTTATAATCACAGCAGCTGTCAGTCAGTGCACGCGTCAATGATTTCAGCACAGTTGTGAAAATACACATTTTATTCAATTAATCTAAACTAAAGTGCACAATAAATATTTAATTTTTTAAGCTTTTTTTCACATAATAGTGTTAAAACTGATAGTCGAATTGAGGAGAAACGCTGAGGTACAAACCCGATTCCAAAAAAGTTGGGACACTGTACAAATTGTGAATAAAAAAGGAATGCAATAATTTACAAATCTCATAAACTTATATTTTATTCTCAATAGAATATAGATAACATATCAAATGTTGAAAGTGAGACATTTTGAAATGTTATGCCAAATATTGGCTCATTTTGGATTTCACGAGAGCTACACATTCCAAAAAAGTTGGGACAGGTAACAATAAGAGGCCGGGAAAAGTTAAATGTACATATAAGGAACAGCTGGAGGACCAATTTGCAACTTATTAGGTCAATTGGCAACATGATTGGGTATAAAAAAAGCCTCTCAGAGTGGCAGTGTCTCTCAGAAGTCAAGATGGACAGAGGATCACCAATTCCCCCAATGCTGTGGCCAAAAATAGTGGAGCAATATCAGAAAGGAGTTTCTCAGAGAAAAATTGCAAAGAGTTTGAAGTTATCATCATCTACAGTGTATAATATCATCCAAAGATTCAGAGAACTTGGAACAATCTCTGTGCGTAAGGGCCAAGGCCAGAAAACCATACCGGATGCCTGTGATCTTCGGGCCCTTAGACGGCACTGCATCACATACAGGAATGCTACTGTAATGGAAATCACAACATGGGCTCAGGAATACTTCCAGAAAACATTGTCGATGAACACAATCCACCGTGCCATTCGCTGTTGCCAGCTAAAACCCTATAGGTCAAAAAAGAAGCCATATCTAAACATGATGCAGAAGTGCAGGCATTTTCACTGGGCCAAGGCTCATCCTAAAATGGACTGTGACAAAGTGGAAAACTGTTCTGTGGTCAGACGAATCAAAATTTGAAGTTCTTTTTGGAAAACTGGGACGCCATGTCATCCGGACTAAAGAGGACAAGGACAACCCAAGTTGTTATCAGCGTTCAGTATGGGGTTGCATGAGTGCGTGTGGCATGGGCAGCTTACACATCTGGAAAGGCACCATCAATGCTGAAAGGTATATCCAAGTTCTAGAACAACATATGCTCCCTTCCAGACTTTGTCTCTTTCAGGGAAGACCTTGCATTTTCCAACATGACAATGCCAGACCACATACTGCATCAATTACAACATCATGGCTGCGTAGAAGAAGGATCCGGGTCCTGAAATGGCCAGCCTGCAGTCCAGATCTTTCACCCATAGAAAACATTTGGTGCATCATAAAGAGGAAGATGCGACAAAGAAGACCTAAGACAGTTGAGCAACTAGAAGCCTGTATTAGACAAGAATGGGACAACAAGCCTATTCCTAAACTTGAGCAACTTGTCTCCTCAGTCCCCAGACGTTTGCAGACTGTTATAAAAAGAAGAGGGGATGCCACACAGTGGTAAACATGGCCTTGTCCCAACTTTTTTGAGATGTGTTGATGCCATGAAATTTAAAATCAACTTATTATTCCCTTAAAATGCTAAATTTTCTCAGTTTAAACATTTGATATGTCATCTATGTTGTATTCTGAATAAAATATTGAAATTTGAAACTTCCATATCATTGCATTCTGTTTTTATTCACAATTTGTACAGCGTCCCTACTTTTTTTAGAATCGGGTTTGTAAATAAATAAAAAAGTGTGACTGTGATTACCTCAACACCGCGGTAGGAATCTCATTATACTGTGGTAATGTGTTTATTGTCACAGCCCTATCTTGATGTGAGTTTAATCTCTGATTGACTGTTTGTGTTTGTTCTGCAGTGTTTGGAGCTGATGGAGATGGAGTGGAGAGAGAGTCAGTGATGAAGGGAGATTCTGTCACTCTAGACACTGATTTTAGAGAGAAATTTAATCATATAAAGTGGAGGTTTGGGGATTCAGACTCAATCATTGCTGAAACTGATAGAAATAAGATCTCATATACTAATGATGAGAGATTCAGAGACAGACTGAAGCTGAATAATCAGACTGGATCTCTGACCATCAACAACATGAGAGTCACAGACACTGGATTTTATCATCTACAGATCGATCACAGCGCTGGGACCTCAAATAAGACATTCAGTGTTGCTGTCTATGGTGAGAATGCTTTTTTTTATTTGAGAAATTTTTATATTTATTTTGTTTTAGGAATTAAACCAAGATTAAATGTGCAACAAGCAAATATTCATTATTTATGGACCCTTTCCTAATTTTTCAGAAGTAGTTTGGTAAACTTCTATAGTGGTGAATGGATAATATATTGCGTTCCCATTTGCTCCAATAGCAAAAGAACAAAATCATGACTTTTTGTTTCGGACTTCGGATTGAAAAACGTTAATGTAAAACACCTTAATCGATCCAACTGAGCTCACTTGATCTGAATGAAATTTCGATTGGAATGGATGGTTTATTCCTTTTCTAATCCGATCCAACAGCAAAAAAATGACCATGTAAACGCTGGAATCCGACTACTTTCTCAATCGTATTCAGAAGTCTCTGGGGCACATGCGCAGTGCAAAGTTGACACCCATTACGCAGTGCGCAAGCTCACATTCACGTCTTTAGTTGTAAAGATGTAAAAAAAAAAAAATAATAAAAGTTGTAAAGATGTATGCCAACAGGCAGTGGCGTAGCACAAATCCACAAATAATAGTCAAAATCTTTCCGTTTTAAAATAAGAAGGGGAGCCAATTGATATCACACAAGAAGCAATGTGCAAACTTTGCACAAGAGTTATGCCGGTGAAAAAGTCTTAACCTCTGTCAGTATTCACTACAGAAAGTAAAAGTGATGGGGCTGTCTGACGCTGCATTAACGGAGCATATTCTCTCAGAGACATTTTGCAAAATCTCTGGGTCATACAGGGTCGTGCTGACAGTGGGTGACGCACTGCTCCCTCACTCTCAGCCACACCCTCTTTCGCTACCGGCAGGGCTTTGGTGGTTTGGGGACGCACATACTCCCCATGCCTCCCTGCCCCATCCCCCAGGGAAAAACCCACTCGCTGCCTCTACTGCGGGACGCTCAGCCTCCCGGGTTGGGCTTCAGTGCTCTACCCTGCCCCCTAGCAGGTACTTCTGCTGTCAGGATGGTGCCACTCGTACGGAGCTTGGGGGCCTGGCTACAGCTCCCCAACCTGTCCCCTTGGCTCATTCGTACAGTCGGATTCAGCTATGCGATTCAGTTCACCAGGTGTCCCCCCAGATTCAGCCGCGTCCTGTACACCTTGGTGGCAGGCAAGAACACCCCTGTCCTGCGGGGAGAAATTGCGGCCCTCCTGGAGAAGGACGCAATAGAGCCTGTCCCTCCAGCAAAGATGAAGTCAGGGTTTTACAGCCCGTACTTCATAGTACCCAAGAAAGGGGCTATGGCCAATCTTGGATCTGTGTTTCTAGATTCAGGCCCTTCACAAGCTCCCATTCAGGATGCATACTTCCATGTCCAATGACTTGCTCATCTTGGCTCAGTCTCCAGATCAGTTGTGCAAACACAGGTACTTGGTGCTTAGGCACCTAAGCAAACTATCCCCCATGCAGACCATCTCTTTTCTCAGTGTGGAGCTGGACTCAGTCAGCATGACGGCACATCTCACCAATGAGTGCGCGCAGTCAGTGCTGAACGGCCTGAATTCTTTCTCGCAGAAAACAGCTGAAACAATTTCAGAGGCTCCTGGGGCATATGGCATCTGCAGCCGTGGTCACGCCGCTCGGATTGCTTTATATGAGACCGCTTGAGCACTGGCAACAGATGCCTCCACCACTGGGGTGCAACGGGCATGCTGCGTTGGGCTCCCGGACAGGACCTCAACTGCAGTGGCATATCAATTGCCTCGAGTTGCTGGCACGGATGCACTGGCACACAGCTGGCCCCGGGGCCTACGCAAATATGCATTTCCCCCAGTGAGCCTTCTCGCACAGACTCTGTGCAAGGTCAGGGAGGACGAGGAGCAGGTCTTGCTAGTTGTGCCTTACTGGCGCAACCGAACCTGGTTCCCAGAGCTGATGCTCCTCGCGACAGCCCCTCCCTAGTGGATTCCCCTGAGCAACGATCTGCTTTCTCAGGGATGGGGTACCATATGGCACCCACGTCCTGACCTATGGAACTTCCACGTGTGGTCTCTAAATGGGACGCTGAGGACTTAAGTAGCCTACCGCCAGTGGTAGTTGACACTATCACTTCGGCCAGAGCCCCCTCTACGAGGTGTGCTTATGGCATGAAGTGGAGTCTGTTCGCTGAGTGGTGTTCTTTCCACCAGGAAGACCCCCAGAAATGCCCGGTCAGTTCTGTGCTTTCCTTCCTTCAAGTCGGCTTGGAGCGGAGGCTGTCCCCCTCAACCTTGAAGGTTTATGTGGATCATCAGTTTCTTGAGAGACACCAGGGGGTTAAATCCTCCTAGGCCTCGCCTTGTTCCAAGTGCCTCTGCCTTGTTGACAGTGCTCCTGACTGCGCTTGCTTCCTTTAAGAGTTTCTGGGACCTACAAGCATTTTCGGTCAGCGAATCATGGCTATAATTTGAACCAGCTTTGTCTCATTATCCTGAGACCCCAGCCTGGATATGTGCCCAAAGTTCCCATCACTCCCTTCCGGTACCAGGTGGTGAACTTGGTGAACAAGTGCTGCCCCTGGAGGAGGCAGACCCAGCCCTAGCATTGCTGTGTCCCGTTTGTGCTCTGCGCATCTACGTGGACTGCACACAGAGCTTCAGAAGTTCTTTGTCTGCTTTGGAGGTCAGCAGAAGGGAAAGGCTGTCTCCAAACAGAGGTTGGCCCACTGGATAGTGGATGCCATCACCTTGGCATACCAGTCCCAAGGCAAGCCCTGCACCCCGAGTGGAGTGAGCAGATTTTTAATTTTTTTTTTTACTGTTTGCCTGGGGTGTTGGCACACGGTGCCTCTATGGTGGACATTTGCAGAGCTGCGGGCTGGGCGACACCGAACATATACGCAAGGTTTTATAATCTCCGGGTGGACCCGGTGTCCTCCCGTGTGCTGTCTATGAGTAGATTGTCACGGGTTCTCGCTTGCTGTGCCATTTCCCTCAGACGAGGAAATACGAGCACAAATGAACCCTGTGGAGTTCCTCTTGCATCCTGCGGCAGTCAGACGCCAGGTCCAGTAATCGTTTGCATGCCAGGTTGGTCAGCCCTTGTACTGGGCTAGAGGCCCATATGATGTGAGTCCCTGCAGGTAATCCCATATGTGTGTCTTCCACGGTACGGTTTCCCTGACGGTAAACCTGTGTCTTTTCCTGGATGGCTATGCTCTGCCTTATCTCTGTACTGTAGTGTTCCTCCCTGGTTAGGTTGGTCCTACCTCAGAGATTTCCATATGCGTTACTGCTTCACGGGTCAGTCCATATGTGTGTTCCACACACCTCCTCCCTCTGGGCAGGGTGTGGTCTCTGTTGGACTGGGAATGCAACCCTGGCATTTTGGTCAATTTGGAATTGAGTCCCGAAGCACTCTTGATTATCCCCTGAGTAACGCCCTGTCCACTCCATCCCACTGGTATGGAGAACTTCCTTGAGCTTACTCCGGATGCTGGAAGGTTACGACATCTGTGGTAGCGCTTGCAGTGGTTCCCAGAGCATCTGCTTCCCCAACACTCGTAACGTGGTTCAGTTCGCTATGCCGTTTTCCATTGGGACCCCATTACGTCAGTATCAACGTTCCCTGAAGGAGGAATGGAGACGTTATGTCCCCTTGCCATAGCCCTGAGTCACTGCCGAATGGCCGGGGTACCTATTTCAGCTCTTCAGCAAAATATGAATGGAAGTGAGAATGCCGGTCTTATTTATACTCGGATGCTGGGGGTGTGGCCCAGAATGTAAATCTCACTGGCCAATTCCCATTGGCTCGTTTTGTACCACTTGGAGGGGATTGGGTTCCCAGGCGAGACCCCATTATGTCAGTATCGACGTAATGTCTCCTTCAGGGAACAGAGGTTACAATAGTAACTTAGACGTTCTGAATGTAAGTCAAAATGAGTTTATCAAACATGATTATGATCTGAGTAACATCTGTACAGTAACATCAGCAGCAGTGTTTATGAATTTAATCTCTGATTGATTGTTTGTGTTTGTTCTGCAGTGTTTGGTGATGAGGAAGATGGACTGAAGAGAGAGTCAGTGATGGAGGGAGATTCTGTCACTCTAGACCCTGGTTTAAGAGAGGAATTTAATCTAATAAAGTGGAGGTTTGGAGATTTAGCCTCAATCATTGCTGAAACTGATAGAAATAAGATCTCATATACTAATGATGAGAGATTCAGAGACAGACTGAAGCTGAATCATCTGACTGGATCTCTGACCATCAACAACATGAGAATCACAGACTCTGGACTTTATCATCTATGGATCCATCACAGCGCTGGGACCTCAACTGTGACATTCATTGTTGATGTATATGGTGAGGATACTTTTTTACTTTTCAGAATAAATAGTTTTAAATGTGTTTTTGTTTTATAAATTAAACTGAATTAAACTGAGTTTTAAAGTGCAGCAAATACAGTTATAATGTGTTCATCAGTCTTACAGTGTTGTAGTTTCTCAATATCACAGTCATGCTGTTGTTCTGTATATAATCACAACTGTGATTGGGCCGCAGGTGATCACATGACTGATATTCAGAACAGATATTGATTTTATACCACAGTACTATAAAAATGAACAGTGATTGACTTACATTTGATTTCACACACATTATGAGCAGATATTTTTAGTTTCATGCCATGAAATTGAACATAGACAGGTTTATGATAAATGTTCCTGTGCTGTTATATGAAATAAGATCCTCGTGGCCAATCAGAGTAGTTTATGATAGATATTCATTGCTACTGTAAGTATTTTAAAGTAATGATTGTTTATCAGATGTCTGTGAAAACTAATGACTGTCTGTCTTTAACTGTTTCAGATCCAGCTCTGTCTCCAGGTGATGTAACAGGAATAGTTGTTGTCGTTCTGCTGGTGTTATCTGCTGCTGCAGTTTCTGCTGTTTTATACTATCACCATAAGATCTCTGAACTAGAAAGGCAAAACTGTGAGTATTACAGCTGATACAGCAAGAGAAAAATAATGAGCTTTATTGTGCTGAAGTGAATCATGGTCAAAATCACTTCAGATTTTCTTCTCATTCTGACGTCTGAACAGCAACTGAACCTCTTAAATACCAGATACAACATGCTGCTACAGCCTTAAATATCTATGGGTACACATGCGTCACGTGACAAAACATAAATCATCAAATACCTCCATTTTTACAGTCCACAACACAAAAACTGTGTTTTAAACACTTTAGTCATCTCATGATACAGAAAAAATAAAGTTTTCACTTTGATCTCCTGCTTCATTTTACTGATAAAATACACCATTGAAATTTTCATGTTTTGCTGCAAGACAGCAGTTACATGAATATAAAATGAAGATTGTACAAGCTAACATTTATTTTCAAAAGCAAGTGAATGTGATCAACAGGCACTCCATGTGTCACATGCATCATCAAATAACTAAATTTTTACAGCCCAAGCAACAGCTTGAAAACTGTTTTCAAATGTATTCACTTTGGAGAGCAAGAGCATCTTCAGAAAGCTAAGTTTTCTCTGTACAGAGAGAAAAAGATGTTCCCTTTCGATACTTCACTCGTACTGCGTATGGGGAAAGGTCTCCCTTTTTCCCCGTCACTGAAGCCTTTTTCAATAACGCAGTGTAACTGCACCGTCATTGGTTCACTCATAGACAAGTTGTTGAACCAATGGCGGCGCGGCATAGCTGCGCGGCCTATGGCGAGAAAGCGCGCGAACTTTCCCGCCGAAATGGGCGGGGTTAAGTGCTATATAAGCAGGCGTTTCGCCATAGGATTTCAGTGTTTTCTCCTTCAGCGACGACTTCTACTTCTCCTCGCTGATCTCCGCCTGAAGCCGAAGAAGCTCGCCGCCTTCCAGAAGCTCTCGCCGCCGTCTGAAGAGGCTCCCGCAGCGGACTCAGCTGGACTCGCCGGTCGGAGACAGCGCCGGCGCCCTCGCTGACTGCAGCCCGCAGCGCCGTCCTCGAGTCGCCGCCTCCCGCTTCCCGCTCCCGGCCGCTTCCTAGCGTGTCTCCTGCCGCCATCCGGCGCGCCTTCCTGAGGGCTTCTCTGCGGCTTATTGCCGCTCTAAAAGAGCGTAAAACAGCGGTTTTCACCGCTCCTTTGAGCTTCCGCGGCCCTCGCCGCTCTATAAGAGCCCCCCAATCGCCGTTATCACGGCGGCGGCGTTGATCCAAATGCCGCGCCACTCATGTGGCACGTGCAGAGCCCCTCTGCACGACGACGATGGTCACAGCGAGTGCGTCGCTTGCCTGGGCAAGTCCCACGCTGACGGCGCGCTCGCTGGAGCCTCATGCCCGCACTGCGAGAGCATGAGTCTCGGTTCCCTGCGCTCGCGGGTCGCCTTCTTCACTGAAGGCGATCTCGCCGCTCGCGCCCTCCCGTCTCCTTCCTCCCGCGAGCCGGCAAGGAAGAGACAGCGGGGTAGAGCGACCCAGCGCCCGGAGTTTAGCGAGCTCACGCCGGCCCAGCCCCCGCGTGCCTCGCCTTCTCCTCCAAGGGAACATTCTCCCGTCTTGTTCTCCCGACCCGAGCAGCGTCCCTCTGCCGATGCAAGTGACCTCGTCTCGTTTGGAGGATCAGACGACGAACAGGATGACTCCATTCCCTCGCTGCCTCCGAAGCAGAAGGTTGGGCCGGTGAGCCGGAGGATCCCGCTCCCCCACCTCCTTTGGAGCCCATTGAACACGGCCAAGGCATGGATGCCGAATTATTCCGTATCCTGTCCAGGGCCGTGGAAGAGCTGGACCTCGAATGGGCCCCTCCAGAGGAGCCATCTCGCAGCCGCCTGGACGAATGGTTCCTCCCAGGCCGCCGCCAAGCGCCTCGCCAGCGCTCAGCTCCCTTCTCCCCCGAGGTCCACGAGGAGCTCACTAAATCGTGGCGCTCCGTACTCCGCCCGCCTCCACACGACGCATCGCTCTGCCCTCACCGCCGTCGACGGCGCCGAGGAAAAGGGATACGAGCATCTGCCACCCCTGGATGAAGCGGTGGCTGCTCACCTCTGCCCTCCCGCGGCTGTGGGATGGAAGACTAAGAGGGCCCTTCCTTCCAAGCCCTGCCGGACCACATCCACTCTGGCTGGACGGGCTTACACCTCGGCGGGCCAGGCTGCCTCTGCGCTCCATACTATGGCCATATTCAGGTCTTCCAGGCCAAACTCCTCCGCTCGCTGGACGAGTCTGGAATTGATGCACCGGCCTTCAAGGACCTCCGCAGCGCCACCGATCTAGCCCTGCGAGCCACGAAGGCTACGGCCCAGGCCATTGGCCGCTCAATGGCCAGCCTGGTAGTATTGGAGCGCCACCTGTGGCTCAACTTGACGGAGATCAAGGACCTGGACAAGACGGCCTTCCTGGACGCTCCGGTCTCACCCTCCGGTCTCTTTGGGCCAGCAGTGATGGTTTTACTGAGCGCTTCACCGGCGCAGAAATCGTCTCAGGCTATGAGACACTTTCTGCCCAAGCGCTCCAGCTCCGCTTCTGCTTCCAGCCGCCCCAGGACTGCGCCGGCTCAGCAGAACAAGCCAACGCCACCCGCCGCCCAGGCAGCGCCACCTAAGGAGCACCGCCAGCGCTCACGCCCTGCGAAGCGCCCTCCCTTCCCGAGACGCCAGGGACCCCGGCCCAAGATTGTGCTGGACCCGGTGACTCCGAAGACGTCCTGATTTCTCAGAAAGGAAGAGGATGGGGGATTGTCTCGTTGCGACCGGACCACCCCAAAAGCTCCTGCGTGCAGTTTCCCCTCCGCCTCGTTTAATTCCGGGCGTGGGAAACATGCTTCATGCTGTAGCTGGGCCCACATCTTTGCGCCCACTCAAAACGCCGTTTTCACGGCGAACACTATTTTACTTCATCAAAAAGAGCAAATTTCCTCTTCCACCTCTCTCGGTGTGCGGCCCCCTCTCCGGCGGCCTGCCATCCGATGTCATTCAACCCCTTGTCACTCGGGCCGAGGCTTGGCAAGCCATCCCCGATGTGTCAGAATGGATCCTGGGGATCGTAACTCAGGGCTACTCGCTCCAATTTGCACGACGGCCCCCTCGCTTCGGCGGGGTGCTTCAAACCTTGGTGAACCCGGACGACGCTCACGTCCTCCGTGCCGAGGTTATGACAATGCTAAGAAAGGGAGCTGTGGAAATAGTTCCCTCTGCAGAGCGAGAGTCGGGCTTTTACAGCCGTACTTCCTGGTCCCCAAGAAGGATGGCGGTCTCAGACCCATCCTAGATCTCAGACTTTTGAATCGCTCCCTCATGAGACGGAAGTTCAAAATGCTGACGCTGAAGCAGATCCTCGCGCACATTTGCCCCGAGGACTGGTTCTGCTCGCTGGACCTGAAGGATGCGTATTTTCACATCCAGATAGCCCCCCTTCACAGACGATTCTTGAGATTCGCATTCGAGGGGGTGGCGTACCAATATACGGTCCTGCCCTTCGGGCTGTCTCTGGCTCCTCGCACTTTCACCAAGTGCATGAACGCGGCGCTTTCCCCTCTGAGACAGATGGGAATCCGGGTTCTAAATTATCTCGACGACTGGCTCATCCTAGCCCGGTCGCGAGCCGAGCTAGAACACCACAGATCCGTGCTCCTCAGCCATCTGCAATGCCTGGGTCTCAGGGTCAACTTAGCCAAGAGCTCGCTGTGCCCCAGCCAACAAATTTCATTTCTGGGGGCAGTCTTAGACTCAGTCCGTATGACGGCAGTGGTCTCGTCAGAGCGCGCTCTGACGATTCAGCAGCTCGCGGCCTCAGTCAAGAACAAAGCCTATCTCCCTCTGAAGCTTTTCCAGAGGTTGCTAGGGCTGATGGCTTCCGCCTCCCCGGTGCTACAACTCGGCCTTCTTCGGATGCGGCCTCTGCAGTACTGGTTGAAATTCCGGGTACCTCCAAACGCTTGGCGGCACGGCCGCCTATGTCTCAAGGTCAATCGGGCCTGTCTTCTAGCCCTGAAACCTTGGTTGAACCCTGCCTGGTTCAGTCTTGGAGTACCCCTGCAGGCGGTCTCACGAAGGACGGTGCTCTCAACGGACGCCTCCAACTCGGGTTGGGGCGCTGTGTGCGAGGGCAGACCGGCCTTCGGCTCGTGGAGTCACGAGGAAAGCCGTCTACATATCAACTGTCTAGAGATGCTAGCAGTGATGAAAGCCCTTCAATCCTTTCAGGCTCACTTGACAGGACGCCATGTCTTAGTCCAATCGGACAGCATGACAGTGGTGTCGTACATAAACCATCAGGGAGGTCTCTCGTCCAGCCGCTTATGCGCTCTGGCGAAACGTCTTCTGATATGGGCTCTGCCAAGACTTCAGTCACTCAGAGCGACTCATATTCCTGGCAAGACCAATCTGGGCGCGGACATGTTGTCACGGAGCAACATCCCCTCAGACGAGTGGATGCTCCACCCCCAGACGGTTCTCACGATTTGGGAGTTCTTCGGAAAGCGGACATAGATCTCTTCGCCTCAGAAGAACTCTCACTGCCCAACATTTTTCTCGAAGAAGGTCGATGCTCTGGCCCACGCATGGCCCAGCACTCCTTTATGCTTTTCCTCCGATCGCACTGATCCCTCAGGTCATCAGGCGCATCAGAGAAGACCAACACAGAGTCCTTCTGGTGGCCCCGCTCTGGAGGAGCCAAGTCTGGTCCTCGGAGCTGTTCAGGCTCTCCACGAGAGCCCCCTGGCCGATTCCCCTGAGACGGGATCTCCTCTCTCAGGCAAACAGAACGATCTGGCACCCACAGCCAGAGCTCTGGGCTCTACACCTCTGGTCCCTCGATGGGAGCCGACTAGCCTCCCTGGGGACGTTCTAAATACCATTTCTCAGGCGAGAGCCCCGTCCACGAGACGCCTCTACGCTCATAAATGGTCGGTCTTTGTTGAATGGTGTTCCCCACGCAACATAGACCCTGTGGAGAGTGACGTATCCTTCATACTGTCTTTCCTCCAAGAGCGTTTGGATATGGGGCGCGCCCCTTCAACGCTTAAAGTTTACGTGGCAGCCATCGCAGCGTTCCATGCTCCTATTGCCGGCCAATCAGTGGGGCGAAACGGCCTTGTAGTCCGTTTCTTAAGGGGTTCTAGGCGATTAAATCCACCTCGTCCTCTTACTGTGCCCACTTGGGACCTTTCTCTGGTCCTCAGGGCCCTAAAGGGCAAACCCTTTGAGCCGCTGCATTCAGCTGACCTCAGGTCCCTGACGCTAAAAACCGCTCTGCTACTTGCACTAGCATCGGTCAAGCGTGTTGGCGATTTGCAGGCCCTCTCTGTGAGCCCTGCATGCCTCGAATTCGGACCTAATGATTCAAAGGTCATTCTGAAACCCAGGCATGGTTACGTTCCCAAAGTGCTCTCAACTCCGTTCAGAGCTCAGGTCATCTCACTTTCCGCTCTTCCTTCCTCTACGGATGAACGAGAGCTGGAATTACTTTGCCCTGTCAGGGCATTGAGGACCTATGTGGAGCGATCTCAGCCTTTCAGCAGTCGGATCAGCTCCTTGTTTGTTTGGTGGCCGCACCAGGGGTCTCCGGTCTCAAACAGCGTCTCTCACGTTGGATAGTCGACGCTATTAACCTGTGTTACTCCTCCCTGGGTGCTGAATGCCCCATAGGAGTCAGAGCTCATTCCACTAGGGGAATGGCTTCCTCATGGGCTTGGTCCAACGCAGTTTCCATAAAAGACATCTGTGAGGCGGCCGGCTGGTCTTCGCCGTCCACTTTTGTCAGGTTCTACCATCTTGATGTCCCGACCTTACAAGCTCGGGTTCTTTCAGTGTGATTGGCGGCCCCTGGTGAGTTCCGCCTCACGCAGTTACAGGATTCATTCCTTGTAGTGTAACAAGGGACACGGCGGCTTTGCCTTCTTGCTTGTTTCCTTGGTCCCCTCCCGGTGTCCGAAACAAGTTGTGTCGTTCCCTGCCGTGGCACGGCGCGGTTGAATTCGTTCCCCATACGCAGTACGAGTGAAGTATCGAAAGGGAACGTACTCGGTTACTAACGTAACCTCGGTTCCCTGAGATACGGAACGAGTACTGCGTTACTTGCCGTGCCACGAGGCTGCGGCTTCAGAGTCGTCGCTTCAGTCGATTGGCACTGAAATCCTATGGCGAAACGCCTGCTTATATAGCACTTAACCCCGCCCATTTCGGCGGGAAAGTTCGCGCGCTTTCTCGCCATAGGCCGCGCAGCTATGCCGCGCCGCCATTGGTTCAACAACTTGTCTATGAGTGAACCAATGACGGTGCAGTTACACTGCGTTATTGAAAAAGGCTTCAGTGACGGGGAAAAAGGGAGACCTTTCCCCATACGCAGTACTCGTTCCGTATCTCAGGGAACCGAGGTTACGTTAGTAACCGAGTACGTTGTCAATCTAATCATGACTTAATCAGACTTAAAGTCTGAGTGTATATAAAATAAGGACTCTTTACATGACACACTTTTCAAATTAAAAACATAAAATTTTTTATGCAATTCGGCGGTGAATGGGTGCAAATTTTTGAAAGTTTTCTCACAATTGTGAGTTTGTATCATGCCATTCTGACTTGTTTTTTTTTTTAATTCTTTTTTCTTAATTGAGAGATATAAACTATATTATAAAGATAATAATATGTAAGATATAATGTATTCAAAATATATATAAAAATATAAATAATGTAAGATATAAAGAAATGAACAATTGCAAGACATAAAAAACAGAATTGCATGATAAAAGCTTGTAATTGCATTTGCGAGCTTATATCACGCAATTCTTACATTTTTCTTGCAATTCTGATTTTTTTCCTCCAAATTGTGAGATATAAACTTGCAATTGTAAATAACTTGCAGTTATAAGGTCCAATTCTGAGGAAAAAAAAGTTCTGGGTTTATAAGATGCAGTTGTGACTTTATATCACGCAATTCTGACTTTAGAACTCGCAATTGTGAGAAATAAAATTCAACTGTGAGTTTAAATTACGCAATTCTGAGAAAAAAGTCAGAATTGTGAGTTAAACTTATAACTCATCTAGCTATCAAATGTAGCTCAAACTAACACTGTTCTCTTTCTATATGCTAATATTTTGTATGACCTCCTTGATTTTTTAAGAACAGCATCAATTCTTCTAGACTATAACTGGACTATATATGACCTCCACATCTTCTCTATGATTGTTCTTGTATTTTCCTTTCAGGTTCCACAGGAAAAAATGCAAATGAATTGGAGACTTCAGAGATTCCGCTGTTGAGTAAAGAAGATCCGGATAGAGCAAGAGTTCAGCCCACAACTTAGTGCATCATGAAAACATTTAGTTAATGGTGCTATGGAGCCATGTGCTTTTTAAACTGTTTTAATAGGTTTAGCATAAAAAATATGCTAATTTGTCTAGAAACACCAGAGACCAGAAATGTAAAGCATCCAATGGATTGCATACAATGGTGTCAATGCAGGCAGATCAGAAACATTGTTGAATATCAAGTGTCCCCAACTAAGCAAGCCAAAGGCGAAAGCGGCAAGGAACTTCAACAGGTGACCAACAGGTGACAAAAATGGAGAAAAAAAAACCTTTGGAGAAATCAGGCTCAGTCAGGGGACCAATTCTCCTCTGGTCAACAGCGAACATTGCGCGATTATGATTCAGGCAGCGTTACAGGTCATAAGTCCGACCGGGATCGCAACAGTCAAAATATTTAATCCAGTTCCAGTTCTAGTTGAAGATCGTGTTCATGGTTTGTTGGGAATCTGTGGCACTGGCTGTTGTGTCGTGAGGCCTTCACAGGGGATGATCTGCCATCGCGTCTAGGCACAGGTCCTTCATCTGATCTGGATACGGCCCAGATCCGGCTGATTACGGTAAACCTTGGGATAAACAGAGAGACTAATATTAGCATAGATGCTATTCTACTTCTGATGTAACGAGTACATCTGGTGTTATAGGTTCCAGCTGACCTAATTTATGCAGCCTAACAATCCTTTAACGTATGTGAAAACACAAATTGATAATGTGTTATGTGTATGCCAGGTTAAGGAGATGCATTTTTTAATCTAGATTTAAACTGACAGAGTATGTCTGCATCCCGAACAATGCTAGGACGATTGTTCCAGAGTTTAGGTGCTAAAAAGGAAAAGGATCTAAGGATCTATCTAAGAGCAAATCATTAGTAACTCTAATGAGAGCAGTCTCAGTACTATGGTACGGTCTAAATCCTGACTGGAAATCCTCACAGATACCATTTCTTTCCAAGAAGGAACGTAGTTGCAATGATACTGCACTTCTTCCAGCTGCACTCCATTTTTCTGGCTGCTCTCTTAAAGGCCCGAGTGTGCTCGTTGTACCACGGTGTTGAACTAATTTCTTTAATCTTCTTTAAGCACAAAGAAGAGTCTAGTGTGCTGGAAAAGAGAGAGTCAGTAGTTTCTGTTGCAACATTGAGGTCTTCTAAGCTGTCTGGTATGCTAAGGCGATGATCAGAAAGATTATTTATAAAGCAATCTTTAGTGGTAGAAGTGATAGTTCTACCATATTTGTGGCAGGGAGATGGTTTTGCAGCCTTGACTAAATGTAGTATACACAAGACTAGATAATGATAATGATCATGTCATCGCTCTGCTGCAGAATTTTAACGGCATCAATATCAATTCCATGTGACAATATTAGATCTAAAGTATGATTACGACACTGAGTGGGTCCTGAAACGTGTTGTCTAACACCAATAGAGTTTAAAATGTCTGTGCAGCGTCTTTATCATTTGGATATTAAATCACCACCAACAAGGACTTTATCTGTATGGTACCCTGGTGTCCTGTATACAGTAGCCAGCACAAATATCAAATGGGATTTGTCACTTCCATTACAGAACGTTACATAAAGCACCATCACTTCATGTGACTTCCACATTCAGGAAAAAGGTCTATATGAATTAATTACGCTTAAATATGTTATTCAAACCAGAGAAAGTCTTTATCACTTTATTACAGACTTGAGTCTGAGTCAAGTCTGGATTCTATTGTCATGAATCCGAGTCGAGTCTCAAGTCATTTAAAACAAAGTTCTCATATTCAAATCCTATTTTTATCTTAGTTGTATTATATAGACAGCCTTATATAGATCCCACCTCTGATTCATCAAACATATGTTCAGTCATTTTTTTTTTGCTTGGTTCTCTGTACAAAAAAAAATAAATAAATTACAAAATCAGCTCTTTATTTTTGAATGCTGTCACAAGATCCTTCAGAAATCATTCTAATATTCTTATTTGCTGCTCAAGAAACATTTATTGTATACTATAGTACAAAATATTTGTGTATAATATTTTTTTTTTTCAGGATATTTTGATGAATAGAAAGTTCAAAAGCACAGGTGTTTATTTAAAATAGAATCTTTTGTAACATTATAAATGTCTTTACTGTAACTTTTGATCAATTTAATGCATCCTTGCTGAATAAAATTATTAATTCCATTAATTTAACAGGCTAATAGATCAAGAGTGTTATGGTGTGTATGATGATTGATTTTTGACCCTTTGACCTACATTAATTATTTCAACGATCACATGACTGAACAATAATGAAGTTAATGCTTGTATTGTTGCAGTTTCATATCAGAAATTTCTGTATATTTTCTTTATTGGCTGACCCAAACCAAACCGTAATAGAAGTGCACAGAATTAATTAATGTACATACTGTATTTATTTTATTATATTTTTTATGTGCATTTCTACACTTTTCTAAATTAAGCTTCAGTTACCTCTTTTATTTTTTTAACCTTATCTTAAAAATAAATAAAATCCTTAATAAATAAAATATTTAAGACTGAATCTGAGAGTGAAAAGGGTCGATGTAAACAGCAGATGGCAGTAATGCTTTACTAAAGTTTTAGATCCAGTGTGAAGAAGAGGAAGAAGAATCTGCCTTCAGGATTTGGTCAGTCGGATGGGTGTGGCTCAGTATTAACAGAGAAATCAGATTTTGTTGGAATCTAAAACAATATGAAGAACTATTCAAAAATCTCCGTGATTTTATGTATAATCTGTGGTAAGTGTGTGATTTCTGTTGACTTTCACTTTGAGCACTTTTGCAATTGCTGTTTTGTTTATTTAAAGTTTAAAGACACAGACGCTTTTTAAGCACATGTAACAGCACATTCAGTAAAAACACCTTCATTCAAAGCAGCATTTTAAAATCTGACAGACAGTCGGAGCAGTTGTTCACTTGTTCACTCATTCTGTAACTGCTGTATAGAGCATGTCAGTTTAGTGACTATATCAGCAAGAGTCAACAACAACTGGAGAAATATCATATTCACACATGGAAATATGATCCTAAAATAAGTATTTCAATGTTTTAGAAAACAAAATAAAAACACTGAACCATGTTTCTCTGTCAAAATATCTATAATGTTTTTGTCTGTTAGCTCTTTTGTCTTGATTCTTGATGTTAGTTTAATCTCTGATTGACTGTTTGTGTTTGTTCAGGTACCATGAAGCTGGATTCGCTGGCTAGCCAGGTAAGTTTCAGATTAGTTTGCGCCAATCCTGGGTTTTAGGTACCACGACAGTGACTTGGCTTTTAGCGGTGTTCATCACCATAGTAACTCCGAAATTGGACCAATCAGATGTGAGCAAAGTGATAGTGACACATCCAACGCGGTAAAGTCCCGCCCCCAGTTTGACTATATAGTAAAAAACAAACATTTAAAGATGAAATTGTCTGGATTTAATGATCATTAGAATTATTTTTATGATTTATATAATTAGTATATGATCTATATTATTATTATTAATACATTACACACAAACAATTTTAGTTTAACAGTTATTATTAAGCATTTAGTTTAAATGAATATTAATATATACAGATCATATGTAATATAAATAAGCTGTTGACAGAGAAAGCTGATGATCAGCATCATGGTACCAACAAAGCCGGATTGGACTGGTTTGGTTTTCTCAACTCGAAACTCATCCTATAACCCTGAGTTTGTTCAACTACCATCATGTTACAGTTCCTAGGAGTGTTTGGATATGATGTGAAGAGAGAGTCAGTGATGGAGGGAGATTCTGTCACTCTAGACCCTGATTTTAGAGAGGAATCTGATCTAATAACGTGGAGGTTTAGAGATTCAGACTCAATCACTGCTGAAACTGATGGAAATAAGATCTCATATACTGATGATGAGAGATTCAGAGACAGACTGAAGCTGAATCATCTGACTGGATCTCTGACCATCAACAACATGAGAATCACAGACACTGGAGTTTATGAACTAGAGATCAATGGGACCTCAAATAAGACATTCGTTGTTAATGTCCATGGTAAGAATATTTTTTCATTAGAGATTTTAATATTTGTTTTGTTTTAGGAAATAAACCAGATTCAATGTTCAACAAGCAAATATTCATTATTTGAATGACTTTCCAAAGAGGAAAAACACATTGAGAGCTTGATTATAAAGACTTTCTGTCACTCCTCAGAATTCATCACAGTAAAGCTGCTTTAAATCATTTATATTGTATAAATCACTATAAAAATAAATTGATTTGACTAAAATAAGATAATATCAGATCTCATATTACTTTGACTGTTCTGTATGTGAGTTTATCAGATGAGATTATGATCAGAGTAATATCTGTACAGTAACATCAGCAGCAGTGTTTATGAGTTTAATCTCTGATTGATGTTTGTGTTTGTTCTGCAGTGTTTGGAGCTGATGAAGATGGAGTGAAGAGAGAGTCAGTGATGGAGGGAGATTCTGTCACTCTAGGCCCTCGTTTAAGAGAGAAATTTAAACGAATGCAGTGGTGGTTTGGAGATTCATTCTCAATCATTGCTAAAATTTATGGAAATAAGATCTCATATGGTAAAGATGAGAGATTCAGAGGCAGACTGAAGCTGAATAATCAGACTGGATCTCTGACCATCAAGAACACGAGAATCACAGACTCTGGAGTTTATGAACTACGGCTCGATCACAGCACTGGAGCCTCAAGTGTGACATTCATTGTTATCGTCTGTGGTGAGAATACTTTTTACTTTTCAGAATAAATAGTTTTACATGTTTTTAAACTGAATTAAACTGAGTTTTAAAGTGCAGCAAAATACAGTTATAATGTGTTCATCAGTCTTACAGTGTTGTAGTTTCTCAATATCACAGTCATGCTGTTGTTCTGTATATAATCACAACTGTGATTGGGCCGCAGGTGATCACATGACTGATATTCAGAACAACTGAATTTTATACCACAGTAGTGACCAGACTTTATGATAGATATTCATTGCTACTGTAAGTATTTTTAAACTAATACTAGATGAAAAAAGTTAGTCGAGACAAACTTTAAGTTGGCTTGAAAAAGCCAGTCCAGAAAGTTTGAAGCAGTTATAAAAGTTTTAAAAGTTTTTAGTTTGAAAGTTTCAGTTTTAGTTTAGTAGTTTTGTTAGTTAGATGAGTTTATGAGTTTGAATGAGTTTAGGTAGATTTAGCATGATTTAGCATGTTCCTAGCATGATTTAACATGTTGCTAGCATTATTTAACACATAGCTAGCATCATTTAGCATGTTGCTAGCATGATTTAGCATTTTGTTAGCAGGATTTAACATGTTTCTAGCATGTTGCTAGCATTATTTAGCATGTTTGCTAGCATGTTGCTAACATTATTTAACATTTTGTTAGCATTATTTAACACTTTGTTAACATGTTGTTAGCATGATTTAGCATGTTGCTAACATGTTGTTAACATGATTTAACATGTTGTTAACATGTTGGTAGCATGATTTAACATGTTGCTAGCATGATTTAGCATGTTGTTAGCATGATTTAACACATTGCTAGCATGTTGCTAACATTATTTAACATGTTTTTGCTAATGTTGTTAGCATGTTGCTAGCATGATTTAATATGTTTCTAGCACGATTTAACATGTTGTTAGCATGACTTAACATGTTGATAGCATGATTTAGCATGTTGCTAGCATGTTGCTAGCATGAATTAGCATGTTTTGCTAGCATGATTTTGCATGTTCTTAGCATGATTTAACACATTGCTAGCATTTTGCTAGCATTATTTAGCATGTTGTTAGCATTATTTAACATGATGCTAACATGATGCTAACATGATTTAACACATTGTTAGCATGTTGCTAACATTATTTAGCATGTTGCTAGCATGATTTAACATGTTACTAGCATGTTGCCAGCATTTTGCTAGCATTATTTTGCATTTTGCTAGCACGATTTAACGTTGTTAACATGATTTAACATGTTGCTAGCATGATTTAGCATATTGTTAGCATGATTTAACATGTTGCTAGCATGTTGCTAGCATTATTTAGCTTGTTGCTAGCACGATTTAACATGTTGCTAGCATGATTAAGCATGTTGCTAGCATGTTTCTAGCATGTTGCTAGCATGATTTAACACATCGCCAGCATGTTGCTAGCATTATTTAGCATGTTGCTAGCACGATTTAACATGTTGATAGCATGTTAATAGCATGAATTAGCATCTGATTGTTTATCAGATGTCTGTGAAAACTAATGACTGTCTGTTTTTATCGTTACAGGGTCATCTGTTTCAGATCCAGCTCTGTCTCCAGTTGATGTAGCAGCAATAGTTGCTGTCGTTCTGCTAGTGTTAGTTGCTGCTGCAGTTTCTGCTGTTTTATACTATCACCGTAAGATCTCTAAATGAGGAAGGCAAAACCGTGAGTATTACAGCTGATACAGCAAGAGAAAAATAATGAGCAATCATTAAATTAATAAATAACAATATTAATAACAAAAATGTAAGTTTTTGTATAAACCTCCTTTTATTAAGATTTAGATAAACTTTATTATCCCGAAGGAAATTTGACACATACTAACCAGTGACCGCTTCGTAATAAATAACTTAATACATACAATACCTGTAATTAACCCACAACTGCCATCAACCAACCAGTTACACACTGCCATCTTACAGCACACCTCTAATCATTGTAATAATAAAATTCATAAGAGAAAAGATCATAAAATATGCATAAACATTGTGAAAAAGGGGCAAACCTGTCGCTGATTTATCATTTATCATCTTAAAGCGGTCAAGCCTGCACTGGGGAACTCTATTAAAATTCTTAATTCCGCAAGTGTTTGATAAATGGAATGACATGGCATGAACTTTTTTATGAAATGTGAATTTGTTTGTTTTCCTGTTCTGTTTTTGCTGTTTTATAACACTATTATTATTATTATTCTATGTGCTGGTGAGCCAAAGACAATTTTCCACCTTGGTGGACAGTAAAGATATACAATACAATAAAGCGTCTTCCTGAGGGAAGAAGCTGGTACTCAGGGTGAAGGACATGACTGGGATCTGAAATTATTTTTTGTGCCTGTCTAATAATAGTTTCATTGTAGGCAGCCTGAAGTGTGGGATGCTGTACACTAAGGTTGCCAAATCAGGCTGAGATGCCGTACCGCAAAAGGCTCTCAATTACAGCTTGATAGAAAAGAAGCAACACTTTCTGGTTAACGCCAAAGTCCCTTAACCTACGTAAAAAATATAGTCGCTGTTGAACCCGACAACAGATGTTTTCTACCTCAGCACTTGTTATCAATATCAGATATCTTTAGGAATCAATCTGAGCTTTATACTGGTCACTGGTAAGTGGTCTCCAATGGATTTAAGATCAAACACCATCTCCACTGTTTTCTTAGTGTTGATGGTGAGAGAATGATTATCGCACCACTGGACAAAATTCTGGACCTCATGTCTGATGCATCCAACATGAGACCCGGAATAGCTGTATCGTCGGAGAACTTAAAGGGTTAGTTCACCCAAAAATAAAAATTCTGTCATTTATTACTCACCTTCATGCCGTTCCACACCCGTAAGACCTTCGTTAATCTTCAGAACACAAATGAAGATATTTATTTGAAATCCATGGCTCAGTGAGGCCTGCATAGCCAGCAATGACATTTCCTCTCTCAAGATCCATTAATGAACTAAAACATATTTAAATCAGTTCATGTTAGTACAGTGGTTCAATATATGAACCGCTGATTCAACAAGAAGATTCATAACGCTCTGAAGCTTCCTGAAGCTATATCTATCTAACTAATATCTATCTAAGTCAATCTAGCAGCATGCTAGGAACTTGCTAAATAATGCCAAACATGCTAAATCATGCTAGCAAAATGTTAAATCATACTAGCAACATGCTAGCAACATGCTAGTAACATAAAATCATGCTAGCAACATGCTAAATAATAACATGCGTAAATCATGTTAGCAAAATGTTAAGTCATGTTAAACATGCTAGCAATGTGTTAATGTGCAACATGTTAAATCATGCTAGCAAACATGCTGCATGCTAAACATGCTAAATGCTAGCAACATGTTAAATCATGCTAAACATGTTAAATAGCAACATGCTAAATAGCTAGCACATGCTAGCGATGTGTTAAATCATGCTAGCAAACATGTTAAATCATGCTAGCAACATTTAATCATGCTAGGCAACATCTACAATGCTAGTAACATGTTAGCAAACATGTTAACATGTTAGCAACATGCTAGCAATAAATCTATTAAATAATGTTAAAATGAGCAACATGTAAATCCTTAGCGTTAACAAGCTAGCAAATCAGCTAATTCATGCTAGAACATGCTATGTTAATTGCACATGTTAGCAACATGTAAAATCATGCTGGCAACATGCTAGCAATCATGCAACATGCTAAATCATGCTAGCAACATGCTAGTTACTTAACAAGTTCTAAAACATGCTAAATCATGCTAGCAAAATGCTAAATAATGCTATGTTAAATCAGCTTAATCATGCTCTAACTCATTCAAACTCATAAACTCATCTACTAACAAAACTACTAAACTAAAAAAAACTTTCAAACTAAAAACTCTTAAAACTTTTATAACTGCTTCAAACTTTCTGGACTGGCTTTTTCAAGCTAACTTAAAGTTTGTCTCGACAAACTTTTTTCATCTAGTATTAATATTGAACCACTGTACTCACATGAACTGATTTAAATAGTTTTTAGTACATTAATGGATCTTGAGAGAGGAAATGTCATTGCTCCCTATGAAGGCCTCACTGAGCCATCGGATTTCATCAAAAATATCTTAATTTGTGTTCCAAAGTAGATAGAAGGTCTTACGGGTGTGGAACGACATCAGGGTGAGTAATAAATGACAGAATTTTCATTTTTGGGTGAACTAACCCTTTAATCATGTAATTGTTAGCGGTACTACATGTACATTCATTAGTGTACAGTGTGAACAGTACAGGGGAACGAACGCACCCAGTGCTGATGGTCAAAGGTTCAGACAATGTCCTGTTCACCCTGACTTGGTACGATTTCTCAAAAATGAGTGGAACCACCTAATAATAAAGGGGTTGACATTCATCCGCTGCAGTGTTTTCAAGAGAACATGAGAACATAAGCTTTAGGATTCTCAGGATGTTTTGTGAGTAGGTGCACTATACTGTTGAATGCATCATCAGTGCCTCTCTGGTGTTTATAAGCAAACTGGTAGGGATCTAACTGCTCATAATGAGCTTTTCCGTGCACTTCATCACTACAGAAGTTAAGGCAATAGGTCTAAAATCTTTGTTCTCCTGTGGGACAGGTGTGATAATTGCCTTTTTTCATTGTGTCGGTACAGTGTTAGAATGCAGGGACCTCTGAAAAATGGGGTGTCAATTCATCTGCACATGATCTTAATAAGATGTATTGCAAAGTTTTATATCCATAAATGTAAATATACAAAAAAGTAAACCTCTTTTTAACATCTTCAAACAAGATCTTCCTTTTACTTCTCTTATTATTCTGCTTTGTATAAATTCTCTTGTTGACTATTGTGCCATAACTTGTTTATTGTCTACAAGATTGTTTGTGATATTGTATCTTCTGTTTGTTAAAATTGCAATATAAATCCAGGATTGGTCAACTGGAGTTACTACATTTGAGTTTAAATGTGAATGTGTTTTTCTCTGTGTAAGAGTCTTGTGATGGACTGCATGAATCTAAATGTAAAGTGCCTTTATATCCACTCTGAAGCACTTGACTGATAAACTAATGCACTTCTACCTTAAATGTATTTGTTCAATAATAGTATTAAAGAACCATTGAATTATTCACTTGTATGCATGATCTTGTTTGAATAAAATGTTCATAAACATATTGATATATGATCTTTCTGTTTGATTATTAATGTCTTCTAGTGGACAGATTTAAAGGGCATCTATTATGTCCATTTTCTCAAGATGTAATATCAGTCTCTGGTGTCCTCAGAATGTGTCTGTGAAGTTTCAGCTCAAAATACCCCAGAGATCATTTATAAATCCATGTTGTAAATACCCATTTCTGACTGGTTGTTTTCGTGCATGTGCCTTTAAATGCAAATGAGCTGCTGTATTGTATTTTTGATGAAATCTGAGAGGTATAAGGTCCAGAAAGGTGCTAAAGACATTGTTAAAACAGTCATGTGGATCCACCTTAATGTTATGAAGAGACGAGAATACTTTTTGTGCGCAAAAACAGTATCTTCTCTTCGGTGTCACTCTGGTGTGTTGTTTACGGCGAGCACACGAGTCGTTATAGAAGTGCACAGAACTGACTCAATAAAGGGTGAAGGTGTTGATGAGCCTTTCAAACCTGCAGTAAAATAATGCTATAATCAAATTATTTATAATTAAATCATATCATAATAATGATATTCCCTCATGAACATCTTTCTCTGTGTGATATATCATATTTCTCCTGTAATGTTAATGATAGGCACAAAAATACCTTGTTATTCCAATTAAATATTTTTAAATAGCATTTATGTTTCTGTATTGTGTAATATTTTGTTAGAAAGTGTTTGTTGTAAGCCATGATTAATGTTTAGTTTATTCAAATTTGTTTTTTTTACTATGGAAAGAATGTCGAAAGTATGTAAAATTCATAACTGTAGAATTTGAATCGTCAAAACATTCAAACAAAGCTTTGCCAAGTCATCAAGTTTTTAATTAATTAATGTATATACTGTATTTTATTTTTTTATGTGCATTTCTACACTTTTTTAAATTAAGCTTCAATTACCTATTTTACTTTTTTAACCTTATCTTAAAAATAATTAAATAATTAAATAATTAATTAATTCTAATCTTGGCATTGCTCTTCATGAAACTGGGTAACGCTGCTGTGAGTGTTTCAGAAAGTCTTTATAATCAAGCTCTCAATGTGTTTTTCCTCTTTATGATGCGCCAAATGTTTTCTATGGGTGAAAGATCTGGACTGCAGGCTGGCCATTTCAGTACCCGGATCCTTCTTCTACGCAGCCATGATGTTGTAATTGATGCAGTATGTGGTCTGGCATTGTCATGTTGGAAAATGCAAGGTCGTCCCTGAAAGAGACGACGTCTGGATGGGAGCATATGTTGTTCTAGAACTTGGATATACCTTTCAGCATTGATGGTGCCTTTCCAGATGTGTAAGCTGCCCATGCCACACGCACTCATGCAACCCCATACCATCAGAGATGCAGGCTTCTGAACTGAGCGCTGATAACAACTTGGGTTGTCCTTGTCCTCTTCAGTCCGGATGACATGGCGTCCCAGTTTTCCAAAAAGAATTTTGATTCGTCTGACCACAGAACAGTTTTCCACTTTGCCACAGTCCATTTTAAATGAGCCTTGGCCCAGAGAAAACGCCTGCGCTTCTGGATCATGTTTAGATATGGCTTCTTTTTTGACCTATAGAGTTTTAGCCGGCAACGGTCGAATGGCACGGTGGATTGTGTTCACTGACAATGTTTTCTGGAAGTATTCCTGAGCCCATGTTGTGATTTCCATTACAGTAGCATTCCTGTATGTGACGCAGTGCCGTCTAAGGGCCCGAAGATCACGGGCATCCAGTATGGTTTTCCGGCCTTGATCCTTACGCACAGAGATTGTTCCAGATTCTCTGAATTGTTGGATGATATTATGCACTGTAGATGATGATAACTTCAAACTCTTTGCAATTTTTCTCTGAGAAACTCCTTTCTGATATTGCTCCACTATTTTTGGCCGCAGCATTGGGGGAATTGGTGATCCTCTGCCCATCTTGACTTCTGAGAGACACTGCCACTCTGAGAGGCTCTTTTTATACCCAATCATGTTGCCAATTGACCTAATAAGTTGCAAATTGGTCCTCCAGCTGTTCCTTATATGTACATTTAACTTTTCCGGCCTCTTATTGCTACCTGTCCCAACTTTTTTGGAATGTGCTCTCGTGAAATCCAAAATGAGCCAATATTTGGCATGACATTTCAAAATGTCTCACTTTCAACATTTGATATGTTATCTATATTCTATTGTGAATAAAATATAAGTTTATGAGATTTGTAAATTATTGCATTCCTTTTTTATTCACAGTTTGCACAGTGTCCCAACTTTTTTGGAATCGGGTTTGTACATGTAACTTGAAATACAATGACGGGTACACTTTGGCACAGTCATATTTTGTACATATAATCTCCATACGTCTTTGTGTGTGTGTGTGTGTGTGTGTGTGTGTGTGGGGGGGGGGTGTATCGGGGTTTGGCATGACCCCCAGCCTTAACAGAAGTGATGATGTGACTTCTTTTAACAAAGAACTCTGTCTTGAATACTTCTCAGCTCATCCGGAGTAAACTAATCTATCACGTGGGGTCTGATCACATTAAATCTATGGAATAAATAACTGAAGTCCTACAAGTGTTTCTGAGTTTAATCTCTGATTGATGTTTGTGTTTGTTCTGCAGTGTTTGGAGCTGATGGAGATGGAGTGAAGAGAGAGTCAGTGAAGGAGGGAGATTCTGTCACTCTAGACCCTGGTTTTAAAGAGGAATTTAATCATATAAATTGGCTATTTGGAGATTCAGATTCAGATTTAGATTTATTCATTTCTAAATCTGATGGAAATGAGATCTCATATACTGATGATGAGAGATTCAGAGACAGACTGAAGCTGAATCATCTGACTGGATCTCTGACCATCAACAACATGAGAGTCACAGACTCTGGAATTTATAAAGTAGAGATCGATCACAGCAAAGGGAGCTTAACTGTGACATTCATGGTTAATGTCTGTGGTGAGAATACTTTTTACTTTTCAGAATAAATAGTTTTACATGTTTTTAAACTGAATTAAACAGTTTTAAAGTGCAGCAAATACAGTTATAATGTGTTCATCAGTCTTACAGTGTTGTAGTTTCTCAATATCACAGTCATGCTGTTGTTCTGTATATAATCACAACTGTGATTGGGCCGCAGGTGATCACATGACTGATATTCAGAACAACCCATTTTGATTTTATACCACAGTACTATAAAAATGAACAGTGATTGACTTACATTTGATTTCACACACATTATGAGCAGATATTTTTAGTTTCATGCCACCAGTAGTTATAACTCCAAAACAAGTCAAAGCAGGATCAGTCGTTCTGTAGAATAAGGAAATGAAATTGAACATAGACAGGTTTATGATAAACGTTCCTGTGCTGTTATGTGAAATAAGATCCTCGTGGCCAATCAGAGTAGTTTATGATAGATATTCATTGCTACTCTAAGTATTTTAAAGTAATGATTGATTATCAGATGTCTGTGAAAACTAATGACTGTCTTTATCATTACAGGATCATTTTATCCATATCCAGGTCTGTCTCCAGGTGCAAAAGCAGGAATAGGTGTTGTCATTCTGCTGCTGGTGTTATATATTGCTGCAGTTTTATACTATCACCATAAGATCTCTAAACGATGAATGCAAAACGGTGAGTATTACAGCTGATACAGCAAGAGAAAAATAATGAGCTTTATTGTGCTGAAGTGGATCATGGTCAAAATCACTTCAGATTTTCTTCTCATTCTGACGTCTGAACAGCAACTGAACCTCTTAAATGCCAGATACAACATGCTGCTACAGCCTTAAATATCTATGGGTACACATGTGTCACGTGACAAAACATACATCATCAAATACCTCCATTTTTACAGTCCACACACAAAAAACTGTGTTTTAAACACTTTAGTCATCTCATGATACAGAGAAATATAGTTTTCTCTCTATTCTCCTGCTTCATTTTACTGATGATACACATCATTAAGTGTTTTTACACATGTGTTTTTTCATGTTTTGCTTCAAGACAGCAGTTACATGAGTGTAAAATGAAGATTGTACAAGCTGACATTTATCTTCAAAAGCAAGTGAATGTGAACAACAGGCAATCCATGTGTCACATGCGTCATCAAATAACATCTCAGTTATGTATATAACCTTAGTTCCCTGAATAGGGAACGAGACGCTTTACTTTTATATAGACAAAATAATATGATCTTTAATCTGTTTTTGTTTGTAATAATGAAGTTCCTAAAATATAAGGGATAATGTACATCTATCTTATTACTTTATAATCCATTACAGTTTATAATCCAGTAAAAACTATCATCCAGCCATTTCAATGCAGTAACTAAGTGGACAGAAGATGGCGCCAGTGAGTCACGGTTTATGCAGCTTTATTGACGACAGTCATTATCAGAAAATATCAAACCTCAGAATGTTTGTCAATAGAGAACTGTACGCATGCTGATTATGATACTTTAAAATATGAGCTTATAGTAATAAATGGATCTACCTCTCTTTCTACCTCTCTCTCATGGACACACATTAAGAGAGAGAAAACCTGCATATACTACTAAAAATATTGACAAAATGCAGTGCTAGGTTTAAAGGTTCGAATTCTTTTTTCATTTATTTTTTTCATATTTTACCAGACTGGCGATCCAAATGAGCCACACAGTTACACTACAGTATAATAGCTAGCTGTGTGAGTTAATGTGACTAACCCCTGTGGATGTGATGTCTCGTATAATTTGTCGTTCCTGTGCCTTTTAATTGTTTTCACACATTCTAATCATCTAGCCAATAAACCCGTTAATAAACCCAAAAGAGCAAACATATGGCATGGTGGCTCCCGTCATGTTTCATGTGAGTCATTTCAGGTCGAGTCTGAATTCTTTTAAGGCCCGGGACACACTAGATGATTTTTCAGATCTTAACTGATGTAAAATCTGTGGGAGATCACAGACATAACTAGAATGTACATTTCCTGAAGAAAATGTGAATGGTGCTTGCAGTGGCAAAACTCGTCACTCTAGGTGGTGGCTAGGCGTTGCTACTACCTAGGGGGTGGTTGCTAAGGGTAGTTGCTAAGGTACTTGGGTGGTTGCTAAGGTGTTGCTAGGTGGTTACTAGGGTGTTCTGGGTGGTTGCTAGGCTGTTGCTATGGTAACCTGGGTGGTTGGTAGGGTGTTGCTAGGCAGTTGCTAAGGTACTTGGGGTGGTCACTATGTGCTAGGTTGCTATGGTTTGGTTGCTATGGTGTATGGTGTTACTAGGTGGTTGGTAGTTGTCACAGATTGTTACCATGTAGTTTTTATAGAGTTCTTAGCATGTTCTCAGCCCACTTTAGCACTTAGCTAATCATTATTAGCATGTAGCTATTCACTGCTAGCATGTGTAGCATGTAGGAAGTCCAGTTTGCTAGCATCAGTCAAAAGAGCCAACTGCCATGTCTCTTTGATGTTCTGATGCAGAGATATAGCTAGATATAGATATAGATGATAGCTTCACAATAATCCTGAGAGACTGATTGGTTGCTTGAGTAAAATGAGCCCAGCTTTTGTGTTGAATTTTAACGCATTAACAGTTTAAAAATAGTGACGCTAAAGCAGGCTCTTTTTGACCCTATGAATCACCCGTATTTCAAGCCAGGGTTGCCAGGTCTGCATTTTTATTTTTATTTTTTGCTACGTCAAATATTATTTGTAGCGCCTCCCGTCCAATAATCGCAAAAGGCTTTGTGCTTCGTTACTTCTGATAAGAATAAAAGTTTCAGTTTTCAAATTCTGTCCATTTTATCATGAAGTTCAAACAATAAAAGTCGTTTTGACGCTCTTAAATGTGACGTGTAAGATCGCTGTAATGCCTCAGTTCAGGCGGGAATCTTTACTTCCTCTTCAATACAAGTTATATCTCGAAAAACACGCATGAATATCAAAGGTATGTTGCAAGATATAGCCTAGTACACCTTACCAGAATGCACCACGTCTCGTGTAATCGCTTTATTTGTGCTTCAACCGCGGAAAGACGTCAATAAAACAGCTTGTGAACAATGTCACATCATGTCAAATTTACCTCAGGAATGTTTTCCAACGTTTACAGTTCCTCTATCTATCTATATGAATGAGAGTGTTCCCTGTATTGTTTGCAACATTATTTGGGAGAGATTTTTTTTTTTTCCTTAAGAAAAACCAAACTATCGGTATCGGCCGATATTATTCTGTATAATCGGCTATCGGTATCGGCTGAGACATTTAGTATCGGTGCACCTCTAATTGGAACAATATTTTTGATTTAAGTAGTCATTTGTTTGGTCACTCCCTCTGAATTTTTTCTTAACAAATAAAGAAATATCTTATAAAATTATTTACAGATTTTATTCTGTCAAGCATTTTTTGTGGAAATTTAAAAGAAACATTAAAACATCCTGCTCTTTTTGTGAAGTTTCTTCTGAAATTGTAAGCCATTTGTTTTGAGAGTAATGCATTGATTGTCCAAAATGTATTTTGTGATTTTTTTTTCCCCCTTATAGACACCTTGGGTTTTATATGAATGACAAGAATGTAATCAAAGCAAGTTTTTGTATAAACCTCCTTTTATTTATTGCAAAATTTTATGTGAAAAAAAGGAAACCCCTCTTTAACATCTTCAAAGAAGATCTTCCTTTTTCTTCTCTTATTATTCTGTTTTATATAAATTCTCTTGTTGACTATTGTGCCATAACTTGTTTATTGTCTACAAGATTGTTTGTGATATTGTATCTTCTGTTTGTTAAAATTGCAATATATATTCAGGAT
This sequence comes from Culter alburnus, assembly GCA_028476615.1. Lineage (NCBI taxonomy): Eukaryota > Metazoa > Chordata > Actinopteri > Cypriniformes > Xenocyprididae > Culter > Culter alburnus. Next base: position 71,031 of record JAOTNS010001257.1, read on the forward strand.
TGTTCAACTGGAGTTACTTCATTTGAGTGTAAATGTGAATGTGTTTTTCTGTGTGTGAGAGTCTTGTGATGGACTGTTTCTCTGCCTTCGGCTCGAGATGCTGGGACAGACTCCAGCGTCCCTACAACACTACAGAGGACAAGCCGTTGGGAGAATGGATGAATCTAAATGTAAAGTGCCTTTATATTCACTCTGAAGCACTTGACTGATAAACTAATGCACTTCTACCAAAAACGTATTTGTTCAATACTAGTTGAAGAACCTTTAAATTATTCACTTGTATGCATGATCTCCTCTATAAGTCGTTTGAATAAAATGTTCATAAACATATTGATATATGATCTTTCTGTTTGATTATTAATGTCTTCTAGTGGACAGATTTAAAGAACATCTATTATGTTCATTTTCACAAGATGTAATATCAGTCTCTGGTGTCCTCAGAATGTGTCTGTGAAGTTTCAGCTCAAAATACCTCACAGATCATTTATAAATCCATGTTGTAAATACCCATTTCTGACTGGCTGTTTTCGTGCATGTGCCTTTAAATGCAAATGAGCTGCTGCATCAGTGCGTTAAAAACTGCCTAAAATGACAGAAACAATATATATATGACAAGGAAAAATATTTGACATGTAATTTGACTCTTTAGTTTGTCTTACATTCATTACATTACATGGAGAGGGGAGAGGGGGAGGGGTTTATGACCTATACTGCATCCAGCCACCTGGGGGCGATCGAGACGCTTTGACTACCACTTATCAGTGTGGCACACTTGATCACAACGGCTCGTATAATAAGACTGCTTTAGTTAAATGCAAGTGAGCAAACTCCTCAAACAAACCAGACTTTTGTGGTCAAACGTTCAATTCAGATCACTGTGAGGACACCCTTCAACAAAACACAGGCAGGTGAAATCTTATATTTTATTATCTGATGACTAATGATAAGCATGACAAGTTGGTTGCAAAACAGATTCTGCATTGCTCAAAATGAATAAAAACATTGAAAAAAAAAAAAAAAATGCAATAATTATGTTGACACAAATACAAAAAAATAAATTTCAACTCTTTTCATGAACCAGTGTCTTTGCTACTGACCTTTGATCACATTAATACACTTAAATGAGTTTAGTTAAACATCACATTTGTGTTTCTTTTTTCCCCTCTTGTTTTTATTGCTTAAGTATAGTGTTGAATGTTCTTCTTGTGCATCTGACTTTTCTGCAATCCTGTGCAGCTGAAAGGAGTGTTTGAGCAGCGCCCTCTACTGGACAGGTGAGAATTTGAGAGGAAAAAACAAAACTATATACACAGAGAGAGACAAAATCATGATTCTGTCAAAAGGATAGGGTTAGACTGCAGACAAAAGTGGCCCAAAATGACTTCTTGGCTCAAATCTTTTTTCCTTTTTTTAAATAAACCATCAGATTTTTAATATTCTTATTTTTTACTACTTTCATGTAATACTATGTGTGAAATTAGTTCAGACAGCAAACAATTTAGCTTGGTTTGATAGTAACAGCTTTCCCAATACTGATGTTTTGTAATTAGAGATGAAACGGTATGAAAATTTCTTAAATCACAATTATCAATGTTATCACAGTATTGTTAAAATGTGCTGGAAGTAAATAATTTCACCAAGTTTTACATTTAAAATAAACAAACAACAAATAAAAGTACATCCTATTTGTATAAAACACTAAAAACATCCTGATTTACAAATGACAACATGACTGACAACTATTATCTAATAACATACAAAACGTTCAAATAAAACTTTGAAAAACATTTCATAAAACGGTAAACCTTACATTTAAAGGTGCAGCATGTAAGAATTCTGTCCGCTAGAGGTCTATTCAAAACAAAGGCGTAGCTTGATGACGCCAAGTTTGAGCGCGGAATCCTGGGACATGACTCCATCTCAACGGACGGTGCAAAAGAATAGGGATTGGACTCGGGCAGAAATCATGTTCATGGATGAGATTATTAACGTTACTGTAGTATGAAGCAGAGCAGGAGCGAGTGTTGTGGAGCTGAACGAGGAGCTGGAGCGATTGATCAACACGCCTCACGAGCAGCGGGACTTTTATTATGACACAGTCGCCGGCGCCGCTTCCGCTTTTCCGGTCATGAGTATGAGGTAACGCAGCTCTGTTTATCATATTAGATACATTTGAGTGTGTTGAAAATGATGTTATAACGTTACTCTGAGCGTTCGCTCGGCGGCTGCTGTGAGACACTGTTACACACTGCAGTAAGATAGATCAATTTTACAATATCATATTAAATGCTGGATGATTGTGTTGATAAATGGCATGCAATTAATTTAAAACGTATTGTATGATGGAGAAAATGCTGTAGTGATGTTAATAAAAATAAAGCTGCATCTGATTTTGCTATGTTAGCTACTTGACAAAATAGTGTTTTTCTCTGAGGCATGGTAAAGCATGGTACTCGCAAAACATCAAGAAAATTAGATTTAAACAATAAGACTAAACGTGTTGAGCTATAATGTTTGTTGTTCATGCAAATACTGTCTGTTTTTGGCAAGAGAAAACTAAATCTGACACTGGGTGGCGCTTATGGAAACGCAGAAATAGAGCCGTTTCCTGTAACGTGAACCTCCGTAATTCAAACAAAGAAGCACTGCGATTATAAACACTATAGGCAATACATGGAGTGAAGATGAAAACAAAATGCCATCGAAACTTTTCTGAAGACAGACAGAACCTTCAGAGGTACATTCATATAATTTCTCTTTTCTCTTTTAAAACCTCTCAGCTTTGCCATGTTCTCACACAGAATGAAACGTGCGCATGCGTGACTGTAGCTTAATAATGCTGGACAGTATTTATTTATCCTGAGTTGTTCAAATCGCGGTAATCGAATACAGTTTTAATAATAATTAAAAAATGAAAGAATAATACTAAACGTGGGGAATTTTATCATGATTTATCATCAAACCGGTAATCATTTCATACCTATTGGTAATTGTAGCACCATGGTTTATTTCAAGTACCTCTTCAGCAGTGACATTAGTGTCTGGTTACGCCACCGTGTAATTACCGTAATATTGAGATGACAACACGTGAGGTTATATTCGGGAGCTGTTCCTCCTCGGACTGGGAATTATGCGTTTCTATGGCACATCTCACAAACTGTAATTACAGCTCAATGAGGAGTAACGCTTTTTTACGAGGCAGAATCTCGTAGTTACTGTAATTACGATATGGCGAAAACGCAGCTTTAAACACACCGCTGTCTTTAGTTCTGTTTACTTCCACCTACTTGATCATAGAAAATGAATTATGCATTTCACCAACTTTTTCCCTTTCATATAAAAACAAAGTGTTTTTACACAGAAGTTTAACAGCTCAACAGGATAAGGGTGTGACACACTGATGGGTGTGTCTAATCTCATTAAAGGGAGCTCATCTGATGGTCTCTCCATTCACATTGTCTTTCAACAGCAGGTCCATTTCAGTCCCTGAATCATTCACGGTTTTCCTGAGGATTCTGAAGAAAATAGAGACAGAAACTAAAAAGAGATAAAGAGAAGAAACAGTTTTGCTATAAAATATTTTTGCAATATGAATCTCAAGAGATGTTTTTCCTTAAATTTCCTCAAAAACAACAGAGAAAGTAGATAGAGGAGACGATTATCAGTTAATGAAAATTTAAATCTGAGTCTGTTCCTCACAAAAAATGATCTTAAGGCTTCTGGACTGATCAATTACTAAACTCTTAGGATGTTTTTTTTTCAGTTTTAGAGATTGACAGACATGCTCACAGAATGTGTGAAAACTGTTGGGATTTATTTTGCTGTAATGACATTTTTCCTAATGTAACACATATAAAACACATTCTGAAAAATTATTCTTATTCTTTTAAATATATAATAAGAAGAAACTCATAATATAAACAGCAATGATTATTATCTGACCAATTAAATGCAGAGAAACAACTGCAATTAAAGCTGCAAGCAGCGTTGAAAGGGCCCTCGCACCCAGGCTCACCGCCACCTGTTGGCCTCAGGAAAACAGTGAAAAGTGGGCGACATGCATGTAAGCGAGTAAATACAGGAGAATTATGGCAAAATCATGTAAAAGTGCCACACTTCCTGCTGCCAACAGGTGGCGCTATAGCTAACTGAATATTGTCATATAGATGTCTTTAGGCCAGGACTTTTATCACTCATGTGAAGTTTGGTGCAGATCAGACATAGTATGCCTGAGTTACAACAGCTTCCTCTTTCATGGCGAAACATCAGACTTTGTCAGTCCGCCACAGACACGCCCTTCAACAAAAACTCAAGATCTTTGATATTTAACATCTCAAAGGCCTTAAGATTAGACTGGCCATATATGATGTGCTTCTGGTTTAATCTCTATGAGGAGTTAATCACAGTGTAAAACATGTCATTTCCTGTTGCCCCAGGTGGCGCTATGACTGTAACTGAATATTGTCATATAGATGTCTTCAGGTCAGGACTCTAATAAAACATGTGAAGTTTGGGGCAGATCGACATTGTATGCCCGAGTTACAACAACTTCCTGTTTCATGGCGAAACATCAAACTTTGTCATGCCGCCACGGACACGCCCTTCAGTGAAAACTCTAGATCTTCGCAATTTAACGTCTCAAAGGCCTTTAGATTAGACTGACCAAATATGATGTTGATCTGATTAAAGCTCTAGGAGGAGTTCATTAAAGTACAACGTCTGGAAATGGCAAAAACTGCACAAAATTTTGCAAAGAAATTCTAAATATCTGACTTCCTGTTGGTTTTCAGATTTCACTCCAAGAGACTTTTTTGTAGGTATTGGGCTGTTAGATGTGTACCAAATTTCATACCTGTACGTGAAACGTAGTTCAGGGGCACTTCGTTGAAATTTTTAGGTGGCGCTATCGAGCCATTTTGCCACACTTAATTCTGAAACCCATATCAGACGTAAATTTTCACCACTTCTGACGCATCTGCAAAGTTTCATGAGTTTTCGAGTGTGTTTCGGCCCTCAAAAAAGTGATTCACCTTACATGGCGAAACATCAGACTTTGTCGGTCACCACGGACACCCTTCAACGAAAACTCAAGATCTTTGCAATTTAACATCTCAAAGGCCTTAAGATAGACTGGCCATATATGATGCTGATCTGGTTTAATCTCTTGAGGAGTTAATCACAGTGTAAAACATGTCATTTCCTGTTGCCCCAGGTGGCGCTATGACTGTAACTGAATATTGTCATATAGATGTCTTCAGGTCAGGACTCTAATAAAACATGTGAAGTTTGGGGCAGATCAGACATTGTATGCCCGAGTTACAACAATTCCTGTTTCATGGCGAAACATCGAACTTTGCCAGGCCGCCACGGACACGCCCTTCAGCGAAAACTCTAGATCTTCGCAATTTAACGTCTCAAAGGCCTTTAGATTAGACTGACCAAATATGATGTTGATCTGATTAAAGCTCTAGGAGGAGTTCGTTAAAGTACAACATGTGGAAATGGCAAAAACTGCCAAAATTTTGTAGAGAAAATTCAAAATATCTCACTTCCTGTTGGGTTTACAAACTTTGCACCCAGGGGCTTTTTGTAGGTATTGGGCTGTTACATCTCTACCGAATTTCATAACTGTACGTGAAACGTAGCACGAAGGGCGCTTAATTGAAATTTTGTAGGTGGCGCTATCGAGCCATTTTTCCACACCTAATTCTGAAACCCATATCAGATGTAAATTTTCACCACATCCGACGCGTGTGCAAAGTTTCATGAGTTTTTGAGAACGTTTAGGCCCTCAAAAATGCGATTCATTTTGGAGAAGAAGAAGAAGAATTGGCTGAGCAATTCCAATAGGGTCCTCACACCATCGGTGCTCGGGCCCTAAATATTCACTGGACATACAATGGGATTTAAAGGATTAGTTCACTTTCAAATGAAAATTTCCAGATAATTTACTCACCCCCATGTCATCCAAGATGTTCATGTCTTTCTTTCTTCAGTGGAAAAGAAATGAAGGTTTTTGAGGAAAACATTCCAGGATTTTTCTCCATATAGTGGACTTCACTGGGGTTCAACGGGTTGAAGGTCCAAATGTCAGTTCAGTGCAGCTTCAAAGAGCTCTACATGATCCCAGACGAGGAATAAGAGTCTAATCTAGAGAAACCATCGGACATTTTCTAAAAAAATAAACATTATATACTTTTTAATCACAAATGCTCGTCTTGCACTGCTCTGAGATGCTCCACGCATGACGTAATCATGTTGGAAAGAAGTACCGCAATAGGGTGAAACATCTCATTTTCTCCTCCAACTTCAAAATCGTTTGTAAAGGGCGTTTGACTTAGTCTTTACATGTTCGCTTTGATGTAGGCGGAAGTACCAATCCAGTGTTTACACGTGTGATCTTTCCAACATGATCACGTAATGCGTGGCGCATCATAGAGCAGTGCAGGATGAGCATTTGTGGTTAAAAAGTATATCATTTTTATTTTTGTTTAGAAAATGTCCGATGGTTTCTCCAGATAAGACTCTTATTCCTCGTCTGGGATCATGTAGAGCTCTTTGAAGCTGCACTGAAACTGACATTTGGACCTTCAACCCGTTGAACCCCAGTGAAGTCCACTATATGGAGAAAAATCCTGGAATGTTTTCCTCAAAAACCTTCATTTCTTTAAGACTGAAGAAAGAAAGACATGAACATCTTGGATGACATGGAGGAGAGTAAATTATCAGGAAAAATTTATTTGAAAGTGAACTAATCCTTTAATCATCTAAGATCGCCTTTTCAGATTCATGAACTGTTTTGGTCATCTATATAAATATAAAGCCATTATAGTAATGTTGTTCTACTCACCAGTGACGGTCACATTGAATCTCCTGAATGTGGTCTGTTCCCTGTTGATGATCTGTAGTTTATAATGTCCAGAGTCTGTGGTTCTGATGTTTCTGACCGTCAGAGATCCAGTATTCTCGTCCAGCTCCACTCGGCCTGTGAATCTCTCATCAGTTTGATCTTTGCTTGTAGCATTTGTAGCAATGAGACTGTTTTCAGCTCCAAACGTCCAGAGCAACAGAGAACCTGTCTGAATTTCAGCATCATTCTCAAGAGGGATGGAACCTCCCACCGCCACTTCCACTTTCTTTACTTCATGTCACAGCAGCACACAGAAAAACACAAATGCAGAAGACAGAATACATGAAATCAAATGTGTTAAAGATAATCAGAGTTGTATTTTGAAGCAGTAGCAAGAAATCTGCAGTTTTCAGGCCAAGAACTATTCAAAGAACATTGAAGATATTACAATAGCTAATGTAGAAAATATAATGTCAAACTGGGTTAAGCTATTGTAGTGAATTGACGAGAATAACAATAGGCGTTTTACTTTAATAAAGACATTTTTGATATTTTTTGATGAGTCGAGATAAAGCTGAAAAATAATATCAAAGAAGTCTGAGCTACGGAAGAGGAGGCAAACAGTTAACAGAATAAAAATCATCTCGGTATTAAAGTCTTATAATGCGAGATTAAACTCGTTAAATTTAGAGAGAAAAAGTCAAAATACAATGTTGAGAATAAAAATTTTGAGAATAAAGTTGTGTTCGAGAAAAAAAAAATCGTAACATTTTGAGAAAAAAAAGTGTAAAATGTCGAGAATAAACATTACTATTACATTTTGCATCAGTGCAAAACAGTGAATCAAATCTCCATAAAGGCAACAAGTTCACTTCAAGAATGAAAAAAGGGGCGTTGATGTGTTTTACTGTAAATGTGCAAACGGAAACAGACAGATAAACATAAATTATTCTCAAATTTAATGAGTTTATTCTCAACATTTTTTTTACCAACTTTTTTCTTGAATTTCATGATTTTTTTCTCAGAACACAACTTTATCTCAACATTTTATTTCGGCTTTTCTTGAAGTTTCTTGAAGTTTCTCGAAGCACGACTTTATTCCAAAATTTAATGCAAAATTTTTTCAACTTTTGTTCTCAATTTCATGATTTTTTTAAAAAACGACTCTCTGAAAATCAAACACGTTTCTTGATTGTTTATTCTCATTTTTTTCATTCTTGACTTGACTTTTTTGAAGTTTATCTCAACTTGTCTTGCAGTCTTTTTCGAAGTTTAATGCTTTATTTTTCAATTTAAGCATGATTTTTTCTCAACTTTGTTCACTTTCATGATTTTTTCTCAAAATACTTTTTTTTTCCAAATTTTTGAAACGCAACAACTGTTATTCTCAATTTTCATGTTAGTTTTTTTCAACTTTACTCTTGAGGTTTCTGGATTCACATGTTTTTTCTCGATTGTGTTTTTCTGTACATTTACCACATATTTTTATTCGCACTTTCAGTTCTCTTTTAAATTTTTTTTTTTCTTTTCCCGCTTTTGTCTTACACAAAAATTTTTTTCCTCAACGCGACTTTATCTCAAATTTAGACTTCTCAAACTTTAACGTGTTTTTTTTGGTTTCTTAAAACTACTTTCGTTCTTGAACCACTCCATAACTTTTAGATTACAATTTATTCCAGGCTTAAATTTAATGTTTTTATCTAAATTTTCCAATTGTTTCACAACTGGCAGATTTGTTTGTTACGACTTTTTAACCTTATTAGTTTCGCTTTGGCCCTATTCCTTTCCGTATTTATGAGCAGAGCGGATGACATTACCTAACTTTAACCAACAAATATCGAATTTCAAACCACACACTAGCTCTCTTGATTCCAGCTCCTGCATTGTTTGCCGTGCATAACACTACTTACATATATTTTAAAGTAATTCAAGTTATTTATATTGGGTGTAAGAGCGTTAATCTTTATTTCTCATTGGTTTCACAATCCCGTGGGACAGGTGATCACTTCCTTTTTCTTTATATTTCCTGGGTGATTGATTGTCGAGTTGGTGACAGAGGTGGGAGTAGTAGCGAGCCAACTTTCCTTGACCGTATATTCAGTGCTTGTCAAGTCCGGTTTTTATGTTAAATAAAACCACAAGGCACGTTAAAATCTTGTTTTCCTTTGATGTCAAAGGACAAGTGCAACGAGTCACGAGCCCACTACTTAGCCTCTATGTGGCTATTGGATGCGCTATATTAGTCAACAGAAAAGGCGCTGAGTTTCAAAGATACTCATTTATTTCGCTGCACTGGACTCAGTTGGATCGCAGAAGAAACGGACACGCGGCGCAGCATTGAACCGGTATGTGAATCCGTTTATTATTCTTCTTTTGCTGCTGGTCGATTGGAGATACCTGGTTGTGCTCGATGTGGAGCGTGGATCTGTTTGTTTGGATGGAATTACGACTGAAGTGCGTAGTTTCATGTAGTAGTGTTACATGCAGCGCTGGGATTTGCACAATCTTGTGTGTAATTAATCGGATGCTTTGGAAGTTGTATGTGCCGAGTTGTTTGATGAAGGAAATGGGACGAAGATGAGGGAGATGCGGTTATGGAGTGCAGAAGGGAGCGTAAGCTCACAGCAAAGGCTTGGGAGTTAAAGATCGAATCGTTGCAAAGGGACGTAAATCCAAAGTGAACAAAAAAAAAATGTGATTGCTTCAATGAAAGAGCTTATGCAAAATGATGAAAATTGCTAAGGTTTATTCTTTATTGGAAACGCTGAAGCTTTTGAGAGATGATAGCAATGTGTTGCATGAGAGTGTGATTCCTTTACTTCCCGCTGAGGAACAAATAAAGCAAATGAATGGTATGGCTCAATTTTACGATTCAACAAAGGGTTTATAGAAGATGTGGAGCAATGGTTGTGATCTTAAATTTAAGAGAACTTCACTGACTCAAACTACAGCAGCAGTGTCTGAACAAAGTAAGGAATGTCCTCTGTCATCTCATTCTGCAACAGATGGAATACAGTCAATAAACATAGATGCTCAAGTGCAAGCTTCTTAAATGATCCATTGCTGCTGCTGCAACCTCTGATGCAAATGCAAATTCAAAAACTCAGAATCAAGGTGAGAAAGTAATGCATTGACTTGTGAGCATTTCATGGATGAGATCAAACCAACCGATAGCATCTCAAATGTATACAGCAAAAAATCAAGTAAAAAGAGCTCTTCTTCTGGTTCACGATCTAGTAGATCATACATCATCAGCTCGTCTTCAAGCTGAAGCTGAAGTGGCGGCTTTGTTAGCCAGTCGGCAAATGCTGCAACAGAAGCATGCTGTGGAAGAAGAGGAAGAGCGTTTAAGAAAAAAGAAGGAAAAAAATTGATCTTCAAACTAAAATAGCTGTGTCTATGGCTAAAGTTAATGTGTACAGGTCTGCTGCATCAGAACAAGGTATACATGTGAAAGCAAGAAAGGAAAATTATGAAATGAGCTCCTCAAATTTGATGGCAGTGGCATCAGTTCAAGCTGATACATGTTGAATCACAGCCTCTGTCTGTTATAATTAACAAGAGGTGCAAGAAATAAGGAGAGTAATTCTCAGCCTCAACCTATGCAACAACCAAGGTCCATACACCATTACAGTCAACTGCATCAATGAATGGCCAGCTACCCTGTAATCGTAGTAGCGATGCACTTGTTTCAAGACCATCATAACTGATGGAGAGCAAGGAAATAATGCGTCTTATGGAAAAACAGAATGAAATCACTACCATGTTGGTTCAGCAACGCAATACTTCATTACTTCCTCACAGGGATATTGTATCCTTTGATGGAGATCCTTTGCAATACCAATGCTTCATACGATCATTTGAGGAGATTGTGGAAAAAAAGGGCAAATGATTATGGTGACTGTTTCTATTTCTTGAGCAGTATACCCGAGGTCAACCAAGAACTTGTAAAAAGCTGTCAACATATGGCTTCTACACAGGGTTACTTGAAAGCCAAAGCCTTACTTAAGGAACACTTTGGAAACGAAGTCAAAATATCTTCAGCATATATGGATAAAGTGCTCTCTTGGAAGTCCATAAGACCTGAGGATACAAAGGCCTTACAAGATTATTATCTTTTTCTCAGAGCTTGTTGTAATGCCATGGAGGACGTTCGTTACATGAAAGAGTTAAACTTGGTTACCAATATGCAAATTATCCTTTCCAAGTTGCCATTTAAGCTTAGAGACAAATGGAGAGCTGTGGCGTGTGATTTGCAGGAAAACCGTAATGAACCAGTAACATTTAAAGACATTGTGAATTTCGTAGAGAAGCAAGTCAAAATTGCTACTGATCCTGTGTTTGGAAACATTGTTGAGGCTCCTCTTTGTGGAGGTCGAAGCTTGATTCGTCCTAAGCCTAAGGGAAGTAGTTTTGCTACCACTGTCTCTGTAACAGGAATGGAAGACATTAGGAAAAAGAAGGTGTATCCTGTCTTTGTTGTGGCGAAGAACATTTCTTGAATTCCTGTAATGTGCTTACCAAAAAACCCCATAATGAAAAGATGGATTTTGAAGAAGAAGGGAATCTGTTTCGGTTGTCTATGCACAGGCCACATTAGCAGAGACTGTAAGAAGCGGATTACATGTAAGTGTGTGGAGCTAAACATCCCAGCATCCTTCATGTCTTCCAGCGAGATAAATCAGAGGAACCAAAACAAGCAGTAGGTAGTGCTTTGATCTCTGTTCAGTCTAGTAGCCTTACTGGGGCCGGTAAAAGATGCTTGTGCCTTGTCCATTCTTCCAGTATGCATTAAATCTAAGGATGGAAACAAGATTGTGGAAACTTATGCCTTTTTAGATCCAGGCAGTTCGGCGACTTTCTGTACAGAAAGTCTCATGAATAAGCTTAATTTCTGGCAAAAAACTGAATATTCTGCTTAAAACTATGAATCAAGAGAAATTGGTTTCCAGTTATGTTCTCAAGGATCTAGAAGTTGCTGGATTGGATCAGGCACATTATTGCTTACTTTCTGAAGTATATACTCAGGAAAGTATGCCAGTATCCAATTCTAATATTCCTATGCAGAGTGACCTTGTTCGATGGCCTTATTTAAATCACATACACTTGCCTTCACTCGAAGCAGGAGTTGAACTCTTGATTGGAGCAAATGTACCAGAGGCACTGGAGCCATGGCAGGTTGTTCGCAGCCAAAAGAATGGACCATACGCGGTAAGAACCATACTTGGATGGACGGTAAATGGACCGCTTAAAGGAATGGAAAGGAATGGAACATCCGTTAATGACCAACCTTATGTGACTGTAAACAGGATCTCTGTCTCAAAATTGGATGAGCTTTGGAAACAACAGTTTAAGGCTGATTTCCTGAAAATACCCTGGATGAAATGGTAGGGATGTCTAAAGAAGATAATCAGTTCATGAATCTGGTGTCTCAGTCTATAAAACTAATAGATGGTCATTATTGTATTGGTTTGCCGCTTAAGAATAAGGACTTGGTCTTTCCAAACAACAGAATTGTTGCAGAACAACGGGCTTTGAACCTGCAAAGGAAATTCAGGAAAGATTCAGCTTTTCAGGCAGATTATACTACTTTCATGGAAGATGTAATTTCCAAAGGATATGCGGAAAAGGTACCTGTGGAGAAACTTGAGAGGCATGATGGCCGTGTTTGGTACATACCTCATCACGGGGTTTACCATTTAAAAAAGAAAAGGATCAGGGTCGTTTTCGATTGTAGTGCCTCCTATCAGGGAGTATCATTGAATGGACAACTACTTCAAGGACCAGATCTAACAAACACTTTAATAAGTGTCCTCACAGGATTCAGAATGGAGCCTGTCGCCTTAATGGCTGATGTTGAATCCATGTTCTATCAGGTAAAGGTTCCTGCAGCAGATTCTGACCTTTTAAGGTTTCTGTGGTGGTCAAAAGGTGATATGAGTAAAGACCTGGAGGAATTCAGAATGGTTGTACATCTGTTTGGAGCTTCCTCATCCCCAAGTTGTTCTAATTATGCACTCAGGAGATGTGCGGAGGACCATGTGGATGTGTTTAATTGCAGGACAGCAGAGGTCATCCGAAATCACTTCTATGTGGATGATTGTCTCACTTCAGTCCCCACAGAATCTGATGCGATCCAACTATATAAGGAACTTCATGCAATGTGTGCTAAAGGTGGATTTCATCTGACCAAATGGATGAGCAACAGTCGTGGAGTGTTGAATGCCATAACAGAAGAAGAACGGGTGAAAGAAGTGAAGGATCTTGACTTGAACCATGATGTGCTTCCGATGGAAAGAGTACTGGGTGTACAGTGGTGTGCCGAATCTGACACCTTCAGATTTAAAGTAGTAATCAAGGACAGACCTTTTACTAGAAGAGGAATACTTTCTGTAATTAGTGCTATATATGATCCTCTTGGATTTTTGTCTCCAGTAGTTCTTTCTGCAAAGAAGATTCTTCAAGATCTTTGCAGGGAAAGGATTGGATGGGATAGTGTTATACCCATCAAATATGTACAGAGATGGAGAGACTGGCTTGAAGATCTTTATGGCTTGGAGAAATTTGAGACAAAAAGATGTTTGAAACCTGTAGAGTTTGGAGAGGTTACGTCGGCTCAGTTACACCACTTCTCTGATGCCAGTGAAGAAGGTTATGGTGTTGTGTCCTACCTGCTTCTACATAACAGTCAGAGCATTGCACATTCTGCCTTTTTGATGGGCAAGGCTCGAGTAGCACCAGTGAAATCTATCACCATTCCCCGTATGGAGCTTACAGCTGCCACTCTCGCCAGCCGAATGGACAGGCTGTGGAAAAGGGATCTAAGGATGAAGCTACAAGATTCAGTGTTTTGGTCTGACAGCACTGCTGTGTTGAAATATATTCAAAATGAATCTTCCAGATTTAAGTGTTTTGTTGCCAACAGAGTGTCGGAAATCTTGAGAGCATCTAGTGCAGCTCAGTGGAGGTATATAGCTTCTGCCAACAATCCTGCTGACTTTGCTTCAAGGGGGTTAAAGGTAGATCTTTTACTCAAGGAGCAAATGTGGGCATTTGGCCCTTCCTTTCTTACTAGATCACAGGAAGAGTGGCCAAACAACCCAATTGATTTGGAAAAGAGTTTGGTTCAAGACCCAGAAATCAGGCAAGAAGCTGTGGTTAACGCACTACTGGTTCAAACTGAGGAGGGAGTTGATGCAGTGTCCCGGCTTGTCAATCATTATTCATCATGGACACATTTGAGGAAGGCTGTGGCCTGGATCCTTAGGCTGAAGAGAATTCTTTTAGCTCTAAGTAAAAAGAGAAAACAACTGAAGGAAACTCTTGATTGTACTAAATTTAATCAACCACTGAAGGTTATCATTGATGAAAAAATGCGTAAACTACGATCCAGTATGTGCGAAGGCTCTTTCAGTGGATGAGCTGGACCAAAGTGAGATGGAGATTGTGCGCTTTTCTCAAAGGATGAGGTTCCCAGAGGAATTGATCTTTACAGAGAGGTGAAGAAGTCAAGCGGAGCAGTCCTCTGTATTGTCTCAATCCAATACTTGAGGCAGGTGTGATAAGAATGTATGGACGTCTGGATAATGCAGTCATGCCTGAAGAATCGAAGCATCCAATAATACTGTCAAAGGATCTGCATATTTCCGAGCTACTCTTAAGGCATATCCACAATGAGGTTGGACACAGTGGACGAAATTACATGCTGGCTAAGCTACGTCAACGATATTGGATACCAGGAGCAAGTTCAGCCATACGTAGAGTTCTGTCCAGATGTGTAATCTGCAAACGATTTCAAGGAACAATAGGTTGCCAGCAGATGGCAAATTTACCTTTGAGTAGAGTCTTACCGGATGAACCACCATTTACTCGAGTTGGAGTTGATTGTTTCGGCCCATTTGAAATCAAACGTGGACGAAGTACTGTGAAGCGATATGGAGTCATATTTACTTGTTTGACTATAAGAGCCATACATATCGAAGTGGTTGCATCATTAGATACAGATTCTTTCATTCACGCTTTGCGACGGTTCATAGCACGACGTGGTCAAGTATCAGAGTTACGTTCGGATAACGGAACCAACTTTGTTGGAGCTGAGCGAGAATTAAGAGAAGCCATAAAAAACTGGAACCATGATAAGATCAATGATGTTCTAATCCAGAAAGGTATCAAATGGATATTTAATCCTCCGACAGGATCTCATCACGGAGGCGTCTGGGAGAGGATGATTCGGTCAGTGAGGAAAGTTATGAATTCTATCTTAAGAGGGCAGAGTATAGATGAAGAGGGTCTTCATACGCTTTTGTGCGAAGTGGAGTCAATTATCAATGGCCGTCCTATAACCAGATCATCCATGGATCCCAATGATCTAGAGGCTCTAACACCCAACCATCTGCTACTCCTGAAAACCCAACCATCTTTACCCCCTGGTTTATTTCAGAAGGAGGACATATATGTTCGTCGTAGATGGCGACAAGTACAGTACATGGCCGACCTGTTTTGGAGGAGATGGCTAAAGGAATATCTACCTCAGCTACAGGAACGGCAGAAATGGCTTGTAAAGAGAAGAAACTTTCAAGTAGGGGATGTTGTACTTATTGTCAATGATGCTGCCCCTCGAAACTCATGGATTATGGGTAAAATTATTCATACTACACCAGATAAAAAGGGATTGATTCGCCAAGTTAGGATTAAAACAAAGTACAATTGCCTAGACAGACCGGTCACCAAGATTTGTCTACTTCTTGAATCTGAAGAAGACTGTAATTGATTTTTTTGTTGAGCGCTCAATGACGTACGGACATACTGACACGGATATGATGACTGACTTAAAGACACATTTTTTTGGACCCTTTTTGACTGACATGACTTAAGAATTGGACTAAGAAGAAAATCATTTTTTACATGGACAATTGCATACACACACATATAAGTATATTTGTATATTTGTAAATGATTTGTATGTTGTACAATTTATATGTATTTATTGTTGTTGTTAATTGTTGATGATGATTATTATCTTTTGTTTGTAATAATCATGGGGCCGGAATGTAAGAGCGTTAATTCTTTATTTCTCATTGGTTATTCACAATCACGTGGGCACAGGTGATCACTTCCGTTTTCTTTATTATTTCCTTTGTGGGATTGATTGTGAGTTGGTGGAAGGGGCGAGTAGCAGGAGCCAACTTTCTGTTGACCGTATTCAGTGCTTGTCAAGTCATGTTTTTATGTGCTTAAATAAAACCAAAAGGCAAGTTAAATCTTCGTCTTCCTTTGATGTCAAGACCAAGTGCGAACGAGTCACAAGCCCACTACTTAGCCTCTATGTGGCTATTGGATGCCGCTAATATTTGGTTTAATTTTGTGCACTTTGAGTAAATGATCATCAATGATCTACTCACCATCAACGTTCAGAAAGACTCTCTTGCATTCGGTTCTTCTGTTGCTGCTGATCTTGAGTATATAGTGTCCAGAGTGAATGGTCCTTATGTTACTGATGGTGAGATTTCCAGAATCATAAAGCCTCAGTTTGCTTCTGAATCTCCCATCAGCACCATCATGTGTCCTACTCTTCTCTTCACTTACTTCAGCTATGAGATTGGTTTCATCTTCATACCACCACTGTATGTTTTCATCATGTGGTTCAGTAAGACCAGTGAGTAGAGTTGGAGATTCTCCCTCCATCGCTGACATTTTCACCTCTTCATACACTTCATTTTTGGGGTGGAGGAATGAGGGTTATTTTGATTTGATATTAAAAACATGACGTAACATCTTTATTAGACTTTACACACACACATCTCCTCAAATCTCTCCATATTCAACTTATTCAATGAAATTAGAATAAGTGAGACATATTTAACACCATATTTTATTTGTTATACTGTATACATAAATATCTGCTTTTTGGCAGAACATATTGTTCAAAATAAATTTTAAACAATGCACATTAACCTCTTCTCCCAGCTCTACCCCAGTTCACTTTAAGCTTTTCGATTTGAAAAAGAAAACATGCTTTCTAAATCACAAAATACATATAATTTTTGCTAATTAAAAAAAAAATACATATGCAAAACACAGACTAAGAATTGAAGCCTTAATAAAATCTGTCTATCTATATAAAGGAAATGGAAATCCTGTTAAAAGTATATTATACTTACCTATTTGTTGTAATTTGGAGATTCTGTGTCGATAGTAAATCACAACTGCAACCAGAAGCAGAACAGCAACAAAACCAACAACACATATCCCTGCTATACACCTGGAGAAAGATCTGGATCAGCTAAAGAGAGACAGTGATGGTGTCAGTCAATACTCAAATATACATGTCATAATATTGAAAGTCTTGCTCTTTCATCAACTCACCGTTGACAGAGAGAAGGAATCGCTGTGAGCTCTCGCTGCCTCTCATCTGTACTTCATACAGTCCAGCATGTTCAGTTCTGGTGTTTGTGATGGTCAGAGATCCAGTCTGATTATCCAGCTCAAGTCTGTCTTTGAATCTCTCATCATCTTCATTCAATGAAGTATTTTTTGTTTCTAAATCAATTTTAGCCAGGAGGATGCCTTTATCTCCAAACCTCCACAACATCAGAGCATCTTTGTGTGTTTCAGAATCGGCGTGTAGAGTTACAGACTGTCCTTCTGTCACGGATACTGACTCCGACTTCACTCCATCCGTCTCACCATCCACAACTGGAAAACAAGCAAAATGGAAATACATTTCTCAAGCTTATGAATCTTGAAACTTGCACTTAATAAATGCCTTTTACATACAAACATGTTGTTTATCAATCCAAAGTCCTTTAACTCAGGGTTTATAATTGAAATTATGAAACCTGAATACCCACAATTACTAAAACAAAACAGCAAGAAACATGAAAAATCACAGTGATTTACACAGTGAACGTTATTGCAATAAAAAAACTCACCTTGGACAGTAACATTGAATATCTTGATCCTTGTCTGTTCTCTAGAGATGGTGAGTTTATATTGTCCCGAGTGTCTGATTCTGGTGTTTCTGATGGTCAGAGATCCAGTATCTTTGTTCACTTGTACTCTGCCTCTGAATGCCACAACGTCGGGGACTAAAAATTTGGTCAAATCGTCAGTTCTCCCTACTTGAGCTATGAGAGAGTCTTTAGGTCCAAACATCCACAGTATCGTATCTTTGTTCACTATTTCGGTGAGGTCAGAGTTCAGAGTGACAGAATCTCCCTCCATCACTGACACCGTCTCAGATTCACCAGACACACCTGGAGAACAAGCAGAAACAGTGTTAGTTTTACCACGCTAACTTCTGCAGACAGATTCAACTGAAGCCAGTCAGTTCACATTTTTTCTGCTTGCCTGTACAAGGTAAGCTATGTTTCATTAATAAGGTGTGTACCGAATTTGGTGCTTCAATATCACTTTCTTAAGCCACTTTAAGCATCTTATATGGGGAAGAACGCTTGATTATAATGCCGTTGTCTGTTTCAGCAGGCTATACCGCCATCTAGTGGTAGCAGGTTTTCTAAAGCACAAAGTATAGAGGTGCGTTCACGCGGCCTCGTAAATCCTGTAGTTACGAGATTCTAGCTTGTAAAAAGCGTTCACGTCCTCGTAGAGATCGTAGTTACAGCTTGTAAGCTGGGAGTTTTCTGAAAGCTCCCAGATGTGCTACCGCTGTAGATTGATTTAGGCGTCGATAGTGGTGCCATGGAAACGCATAATTCCCAGCAAAGCCACTGGAAGGCAAGCCTGCAACCTTTAGCCAGAAAAGCGTAACGGCTAAAGCTAACGCTCCACCCCCCGCGGTACGCAGGGAATGAGACCGGAGGCTGTTTTTTGAATGGAAGTCAATGGACGAGAGGCTTCACTATGCTGATTAAACAGCTTTTGTGGGGAAATAGCTAAACATTTAATTAATCCACACCCTGTTTGCCAATCTTCAGAATGTTTTACACTAAACAATACTTTCGTTGGGAACTATATGTAGATTTTAGCTTGATAAAAATGTATTTAAGAGAAGGCAGACTATAGGGAACGTTGCGACTGACGTCACTGCCATTACATGACAGGCTGAGAGGTGCCGCGCATGTGATGAAGTTAGCCGTTACGCTTTATCCAATGGTAAGAGATACAGATGTGAACAGCTCCGAATATAACCAAAGTCCCTTTAAGACAAGTCATTTCACTCGGCGGCCATCTTTGAAATGCCTCTCGGGCATCCTGGGCATCATGCAATCTCTTTGAATGGGGAAACATCAAATTCTCCAAAACTGTTCGCCAACCTTACGATTAAATTTCATATTTGAAATCACCAATGAAATCTAACAACAACCGGCTCATAAATTTAGTTTCTAAATGCTCGAATCATGACAAAAAAACTGTATTTTTCAGGCTGGATTAAGCTAATGCGCATGCGCAGACCTAAATGCGCGTCTCTTCGGAGGCGCGCATCTGACTGTTTCTATAGAAACCGGTGATTCTAACGGCCGCTGAAGTGACGCGGTGATTTATCAGTCGGCGATTGGCCCTTATTTAGAAGGCGGGACTTATTCCGCCATATTGCGCGTTACACTTTATCCCATTCAAAACAATACGAGTGACACGTCTTGTATTATTCTATAGTCTTTGATATAACATCACGTGTTGTCATTTCAAGATTCCGGTAAATACAAGGTGGCGTGAACACAGCATAGCTACTTCACTTTTTACGCATACACAAGGGTCAGCGTACGTGAATTTTGTCATCAGAAATGTCAGATTTTTGTAACCACGCATACTTTGTATGCTCTGGTCACACATGCGCATTTAATTTTTTTGCGTTGTAACATTTTTTAATTTAAGAGAGATTGCTCAAAACTGCGCATACGTCGAACACCTGTGTACGCATACGAGTCAAGTGAAGTATACTTTAAAAACACTGTGCGTTTGACTGTGCACGTAAAAAACAAAGTATACGTTGGCCTTCAGACAGCTGTGTGTGGATCGTTCTAGGCTAAACCGGCAAAATGAAAGTGTTAAATCCAAATTAATCAAATAGGATTGACTCAGATGCACACGTCACCGGATCTACAAACGCACATCTTGTTGCACGCACAAATTCTGACCTACAGTTTAAATAGAGTTTGTAAACGTTGATTTTGTATTCACAGCTATGTCTCTATTTGTATGTATATAGGCAAATCTGGATTTTGCACACACAAGTTGTAAAGTATTAATTTAAATGTAGTTTTGCACATTTGGTAGTTGTGCACACATTAATAATGAGCGCCAGGCTTATTCATTGGTGGTTGTTTGTGTGTGGGTTGTGAAATGCTTGAAAACCACAAAAAGTAAGTCTCAAAATCCAAATGAATCAAATATGATCGACTCAGAAACAAGTCAATTGAATGCACGTGTGTCTCCTGATCCACAATGGCAGATCTTTCTTGTTGCATGAACAAATTATGATACACAAATACAAAAGAAAGCATTTGTATTCACAAAAATGTCTCTATTTGTACAAACTGCTGCACATTCTGAATTTTGCACATTTGTTTGTGGATAGTAAAACATCTGCAACAGTTATAAAGTTCAAGGATAATTGTGCACGCATTTATTAATCGTTATGATACTAAAATCATCCCATATCAAGACAAGCTGTGTCTTTAAATAACTAGGTCATAGGTAAAAAAAAAAAAAAAAAAAAATGCACATGAATGCTCTCTGATGTCATGTTTACAACTAGGAAGATTTGAGATGGGCGTGCCACGTTATGCCAAACATGAAGGGGAGAGGCACTGATAATTCATTGACTACTTTAAGATACGGTCTCTGGAAAATTGCCAAGACGCGCTGTTTACTAAGAAAACAGGCGGAAAAAATAGACTTTTTATCACATTTGATTGTGCAAGTATATTTGGGTGTGTTTGGCATCGAAAGCATCAAAGGAAAAACCCTCCTCTAAGAAAAAGGCCACAGGTCGTTCACCTAATGTTCAGGAATAAAGTCAACTTTATGGTAAAATTTGCTAGACCCTGAAATGAACAAATTCTACAAAGAAAAATAAATAAAATAGAAACTACGTGTATATACAGCAGTTGCTCTTTTTCTGTCATGAACTGGTCGTCTGAATGTAAACACCTCAACTTTAGCAAGTTACTGACTAAAATGCGATTTTACCAAGATCATATAGCATATAAAAACAACCGTTTGCCTCATTATTCATAAACGTTAATTCTTCTGTGTCAATTTCCATGCCTTTAACGTAGAGATGATCATTAAAAGTTCGTCAATTGAAACCGAAAGTTAAACTCACCGTTTATGAAGATCAGGAAGAGCAGTAACATGTTCCGTATGTTTATGATGCGCTGTGAAGAAAATTAATTTAATAAAGATTATGAATGGGATTTGTGTTCCGCTGAATCTCCTTAGTGTTTGTCATCCCAGAGCCTCACCATGCCCTGTCAAAATATCTTTGCACTTGTCTACTGTCTGACAGTACATGTCATGACGTATTTCCTGTAATGGCTCAAGTGTGTGTTTTGATTAGTCAGAGCGATCATATTTTTCATGATCGACTGTCGCTGTCACGTCCTTGCCCATGCATGCACCTAGTTTTGAGTAGCAGTTTGAAAACCTGGCAAGCTGGGCACGAGTTTAATTTCCATGGCGTTTCCCAACCTGTAAGCATTGGCTTACCCCTGCTCAGTAGCTACGTCACTATCGTACATTTCTATTTTAAGCTACAAGAAAACTTATTAAAGTCAACAAGTCATGACATCCCTGATGTCGTTCTCAATAACGCCTACTAGCGACCCTGTAGGCATTTGGCGACATGCAGTGACAAAGAACAGGATGTTTTTAGGTTCTGCGTGATTAAAAGAGGTTGACAAACGTTCAAGGATTATGATTAACACTTTTATTTTGTTATTTGTGTGCATGTGGCGTCTATATGGTAAGAGTTATGAGTGTGTTTAAGTTACAACGTCCCTTCTAAGAAGTTAATTTCTTTAATAACTTTACAAATGTACTTTATTAATAAGTTTTTTTGACCTGCTGAGAAATTTATTTGAAGGACATATTTTGTTTTAAATCAGTCTAATTGTTTATTTTTCAGATCTAAGTGCTTAAGAAAAAATACGTGGCAACATTTATTGTTATTCATCTCTAATATCATTTCATCTTTCAACATATATTGCAAAAAAAAAAAAAAAAAAAATGCCATGATATGAATCAATAACTGATAACTATAGGTTTGGTCATCAATAACAAACTTTTTTTAGTCTGTACAAAATATGTTCCGTTTCCTCTAGATGTGACAGATGCAGTGAAGACAGTGTCAGTGATGGAGGGAGATTCTGTCACTTTAAACACTGAAGTACAGAAATATTTGTTGATAATGTGGAAGTTTGGAAACACAAGAATCGCTGAAGTCAACAGACTCACACAAACCAACTCGACATACGACGGTCCTGATGGGAGATTCAGAGACAGACTGAAGCTGGATCAGACCGGATCTCTGACCGTCACTAACACCAGAACCACAGACTCTGGACTTTATACAGTAACAGTTATCAGCAAAGACACCAGTTACATGAGATTCAATCTTACAGTCAACGGTGAGTCAGAAATAATATTTTTAAATGTTTATTTTCTGTTCTTTTTGCTCTTGCTCCATTTCTTTAAGATATGGATCCATAAATAAAGATCATAAATGTGTGTTATGAGACTAACATCACAGTTTCTGTCATTATCAGAATCGCCGCCACAAAGTACTTCATCACCAGAAAGATCATCAAGCACCATTTTTTTGTCGTCCAGCTGTGCGGTGAATAATTTAACCATCAACCAAACTGAGGATGCCAACATTACTAAACTCCATCAGCCATGTTCAGGTGCTTCACTCATAATATATGTGAATACTCTGATAAATGTGTTCAGTCAGTGTGATTTTGTTTTTATAAAACTGAAAGTCAGACTGAAGTGAGAATGGAAACCACACATGAAACACATTCAAAGGTGTTGCTTTATGTAACTGCTGATGGGTGTTAAACAATCAATCACATAAAACAATTAAAATAGCAAGATTTTTATTTGCATTACAGTTATGCATTTGGCAGGTTGTTTTATCCTAAGCCTCTTAACATTGCATTCAAGGTTTACATTTGATCAGCTCATGCATTCACAGAGAAAAAGAAAGACTGTGCACTTAAGTGCATTTGTTTTGTTTTTTTTCTTTTGTGATTTTGCTGGAACAGAGAGCAGACCACAGACGAGCGCGAGCGAGAGTTTGCTTTAGAAAACATTTTTGCTTGAGGTTAAAAAAAGTTATAGGAGAAAGAATCACACAATAACACACGGCAATATTTGAGAGGCTGTCTCATTTCTCGGTTTCATGTTGAAAGGGTGAAAGGGTGAATGTCTGGTAACTTCGTTCATACAGTCTTTGTTTAGCTCACGGGCAGCATTTAAAAACAGCATGATCACCTGTAGTAGGAAATACTCACCTTCAGATAAAAGTTGATATATTTCACATATTTACAATATTTGCAGGGGACATGCATGTTTACAAAGTTGTTGTTTAGTGTAAGCTTATTACGTTTATGTTGAAATTTTTATGAATTTAAATTTTACATTTTTCATAATCTGTCTGTAAATGTTTGTATCCCCGAGTATATGTCACCAGTTTGGTCAGTTGAAAGCAGAATGCTTGTTTGGCAACGTGTTACAACATTATAGCCATATTTTTAAAACATTTATTCTCTCATAATTCTGTTGAACAATAAGTATAATGCTGTTTATGGATATATTAGCCTACTGTATCATATTTAATATGCAAAATTCTAGGGCCTATAAATTATCAATACAACCAAAACTTTGCTGAAAACCTGTCGCACACAATCTACTTCATGCCTTATACATACATGACATACATTCATACATGACACAAAAGGCTTCTGGGGAATACTTTCCATTTCTCAGTTATAATTGATCTGCAATGAATTGCATACATATATAAAAATTTAGATTTAGATGTATCGGCAAATACATCAGTTATTGGCTTTCAAATATAAAGAATTAGCGGTTATCGGTATCGGCCAATATTTGAATTGTAATCAGGCTTTCAAAAATTCTAACAAAAAATTTATTTAGATTTATCGGCCAATATATTGGTTATCGGCTTTCAAATATAAAGAATTATCGGTTATCGGCTAAAAATTTTAGACTTTTGTTTTTGTAATCAGGCTTTCAAAATTATAACAAAATTTGATTTATATATCGGTTATCGGCTTTCAAATATAAAGAATTAATCGGCTAAAAATTTTAACTTTTTTTTGTAATCAGGCTCTCAAAAATTATGTAAAATTTGATTTATTGGCCAATATATCGGTTATCGCTTTCAAATAAAGAATTATCGGTTATCACTTTGTTTTTGTAATCAGGCTTCAAAAATTATACAAATTTAGATTATCGGCCAATATATCGGTTATCGGCTTTCAAATATAAAGAATTATCGGTTATCGGCTAAAAATTTTAACTTTTGTTTTTGTAATCAGGCTTTCAAAAATTATGTAAAAATTTTGATTTATTGGCCAATATATTGGTTATCGGCTTTCAAATATAAAGAATTGTCGGTTATCGGCTAAAAATTTTAACTTTTGTTTTTGTAATCAGGCTCTCAAAAATTATGTAAAAATTTTGATTTATTGGCCAATATATCGGTTATCGGCTTTCAAATATAAAGAATTATCGGTTATCAGTTAAAAATTTTAGACTTTTGGTTTTGTAATCAGGCTTTCAAAAATTATAACAAAAAATTTATTTAGATTTATCGGCCAATATATCGGTCTTCGTCTTTCAAATATAAAGAAGTATAGGTATCAGCTAAAAATTTTAGACTTTTGTTTTTGTAATCAGGCTTTCAAAAAGTAAAAAAAAAATTTGATTTAGAGTTATCAGCCAATATATCGGTTATCGGCTTTCAGATATAAAGAATTATCGGTTATTGTATCGACCAAAATTTTCATACCGGTGCATCCCTACAAACTTGTATATATATTCATCTTCAGAACACAAACTAAGATATTTTTGATGAAATCTGAGAGATTTCAACACTTTCAAGGTCCAGAAAGGAACTAAAGACATCGTTAAAACAGTCATGTGACTGCAGTGGTTCAACCTTAATGTTATGAACAGGCGAGAATACTTTTTATGCACAAAAACAAAACGAAAATAACGACTAAATGCACGTTTTTCCTTTTTTTTTTTCAGACAACATCCACTGTTGTGGTTTCAAAGAAACTGTGATCCGATTGGCTCTCTCTGCTCTGGTGGGCGTGGCTACTGTTGCTTTTCTGGTTTATGACATCAGATCCACAAGAAGTGAGCTGATCAGAACAGAAGAGAGCAGAAATCACCGTCAGGCTCACAGAGTAAAATCAGGCCGTCGGTATGAAATGAGCAGAAGGGTTAGTTCAAGATATGTTTGCTGAAGTTTGCTGGTATAAACCCAAAAATAAAACATGCATTAAGATTTTCTGTATTTGCACTGCTGTTTATTAACAGATTATTTGGCATTTATTGATTGTATATGCATATGATTTTGATTGATCTGAAAATACATGGCTCTAAACATAATTACGCCAAACTAAATAATAATTATCTATGCCATAGAGTGATTTTATAAGCTATTGTGTCTGATGCACCCCTGAAATGACTCTCGCAAGGAAATTGGTGACTTTTAATAAAGTTTTAGTAAGCTTGTATTTTTCTGTTCTACACTTTTATCATTCGAATAGCAGAATTCATGTGATACACTAGCAGTTGAAAACCTTTTGTGTTATTTACATCTGTGTGGTTTGATCTGATGGGTGGACTAACTGTCCAGATAGCAGAAGAATGAAGGATATGTTTCATTTGCTTATAAAGGCAACAAACCTCAAAAGCAAACCTTTTTGTTGAGTTATAGGAACAGTAGTACTTTTTTTTATTTTTGCCATATCATGATGTTACAAATTAACAGCCACTAGGTGGCGCTCCATCACTGTCATTTGATTTAGTAGAGACCTGTGAACTGGACATAATCAGCTACAGCAAGCTGAATGGCAGACACAATCTTTTTATGTGAATTTGATGGGTTTTGTTTGTTTGTTTGTTTGTTTGTTTTTAATGAATATAATGTAAATTATGTGGCCTGGTTAACTGCACTAACACATAAAGACCATTATTCATTTTACAATGTTTAAATTGTTGAAGGGTTTTTGAAGGATTTTCAATCAAAGACACAATAAAGTATTTAGGTCTTCATTTAACAAAAAATGTAGTAACCAGACAACAGACAAGATCTCCTCTCTAAAGCAGAAGGTCTTTCTCGTTTTGTGTGTATCCTTCACTTTCTTTATATGTGAATGATTGTACTGCTAAATCTGGCAATAAAATTTTCCTCGAATTTATATGGAAAAACAGGTCTCATAATCTTAAATCAGTGATTTCCAACTGTAATAGTGATGAGGGACTAGAAGTAGTAAATGTTCATAACACTATTAATATGTTTAAAATAAATTGGATTAGAAATTATGTTTTTTTTAATTCCTAATTATATCTTTAATAAAATTGGAAGCCTCTCTTTAATCTAAAAATGCAATAATATATAAATAAATTATTTATAAATAAAACCCCATTTATAATATATTCAAAATAAAATACTTTGGCATATTTTGTCAATGACCTATATAACAAAACCCATTGGAAAACCATTACAATGAACGTTTATTTTAGTCTACAGCTGAAAATGTTCTGAAATCAACAGACACACCTGTAGTTTTGATGTTAGTATTTCTTCTCAAGCATGCAATATTTTCAGTCTGTTGCCTGAGAGTCACTGTGGTATAAACAATACAGGAAGCTATTCTTTTGTAATGAGACGACCTCAAAAAAGGATATGACATCACAGATAGGACCCCTGTAGACCCTCATGACTGTGTGTAAAGGTTAGTAAATCTCTTAAAAATCTTTTATGGCAAGATTAGTTTGGATTCACATGACAAATCATAAAATCCCCAAGAAAAGGACATGGAAGGACATCCTGTATTTGTTAACATTTGGGACAAATTCAAATTCACATCATTACAACAACAGAGTTCTGCAGTTTTCACTGTGTAATGTTAAATCATGAGTCAATTTCACAAAATGCCACATTACACATCTCACACAACTCAAACCTTAAACTAATCAGCAAATGAAGTTCACTATTGATTATAGAAATTATTTTCAACATCTTGGACGTCTTCATTTGCCTTTGACCCATTTAACACTATAGTATTTGTTACTCTGTGTGGTTCATGCTATAGGCACACAGAAACTCTTGATGTTTGTCCATCTATCAGACCAAAACCACATTTCTTTCCAGATCTAAAGGACTCAGACCACATCAGGTTTCGTTTTGACTCGAAACTGAACTTGTAGAGCGGAAAATAATGCATTCAGTGGAACCATTTTTCACAAGAAAAACATTAAGACGTCTTCTGTACGGGTAAGTCTTGATATGATGACATTTATAGCCTAGTAGCTATATAAAGCGCGATCACAGGCACGCGCACACTCGCGGAGGCGCGCAGAAAATTCATTTTATCCGACTGAAGACTTTCGATGTTCGTTATTTCGCTACAGATCACGAAGCTTCAAGTTTTGTTTTTTATCCATGTAGGTTTTAAAGTACTATAATAGATTCGATATCTTAATAACCCACGGAAACCATCTTCCGCAAAGTTCTTGGAAATTAGTTTTTTTGCGGTCATTGACCTCAATCAAAGAAAATGAATGCATTTCTTTGGTTCTGTTTGTGTTATGAACTCCAGCTTGGTAAGTTTTCGTGTTTTTGTTACAACTTATTTATGTTAGAGAGAAATAAGATATGAAAAACCCGTGGTAAAAAATACAGATCTACTGTTTATCGACCAGGTCCAAACTTGCCAATAGCTATTTGACATTTCACAAAAACCACCTTAAAGTGGTTTATTACTGGTCTACTAGCTTTGTACCAGATAATGACCAGTTTGGACCAAATAATCTGTTTTCCAGGTGTGTTTGGTGTTGGGACAGGTGAAATCAAAAGGGTAACAGAGGGAGATTCTGTTACTCTAAACATTAAGCCGCAGAGAGATAAGGAGCTACTTTGGTTGTTTGGAGATCAAGAGGCTCTCGTTGCTGAAATCAAGATGGAAGCTGGAGTCTTTAGAACATATGATGGTGCTGATGGGAGATTCACAGGCAGACTGGCGCTGGACTATAGCACTGGATCTCTGACCATCACAAACATCAGAACTGAGCATGCTGGACACTATCAACTACAGATCATCAGTGATACGGGACATCAGTCGTACGAGACATTCACAGTTTCTGTCTATGGTGTGTTCTTCGTATTGTTTTATTTGTACTGTGCACAATTAAACACTTATTTAGCATTATTTAGTTTATTCTAACTTGATTTTCCAGCTCGTCTGCCTGTTCCTGTCATCACCAGAGACTCTTCACAGTGTTCATCATCATCAGAAAGGTCTTCTAAATGTTCACTGTTGTGTTCAGTGTTGGATGTGAGTCACGTGACTCTCTCCTGGTACAAAGGAAGCAGTTTATTGTCCAACATCAGTGCGTCTGATCTCAGCATCAGCATCTCTCTGCCCTCTGGAGGTGGAATATCAGGATAGAAACACCTACAGATGTGTGATCAGCAATCCCATCAGCATCCAGACCAAACATCTGAACATCAGTGGACTCTGTCAGCCATGTCCAGGTACAACAGTATGTATATTTGCTCATATTTAGCATGCAACTTTATTTACAGTAATGCCACTAACAGTAAAGAGAAAAAAAAATCTATTTATTCATTTATTTATTTATTTATTTATATTTTTGAGCAGGAAAGGATTAAAAACAATCGGGCCTGACTCAGTATAAAACTGGTTTTCAGCAGGTTCCTGCTCAATTTGGGCGGAAGAGCAATGTTTGACCCGAATGCAATGATGAATGCGGAAGCGTGGAGGAGAGAGCAAATCAAAACACCGGTCACGAATTAGAAGTCTAAAACAAGAAATTTTAAAGAGAAATGTCAGAGAATTTCGATTTAAGAGAAGAGGAGCTTAAGTTTGTTGTTCAGCCCTATTTATTTGAACCACGAGACGCGTCTATTACAATACTCCTACATCCTGCGTCATACATCACGTCAGAGGATCACAGGGTTGCCAGGTTTTCACAACAAAACCTGCCTAATTTCTACTCAAAACTAGCCCAATTGAGTTTCAGGGGAGGTCAGTAAAAATCACGTTCAGGGAGGTAAAATCCCAATTTTTTGGCGGGGTTCTCTGGTAAAATTTGCATTCCAGGGGCTAAATATCACATTATTTGGTGTCGCTTCAACCCGCGGACATGAAAAACAAGCCGCGACAACAGTGTTAAAGTAGCCTAATTCCGCAGGAAAACCATGAACTTGGCAACATTGATTACTCATTTGGTGCGAGTCGAGTTGCGCCGTATGCGTACGGTTGTCCGCCGGAAGCTAATTATTTGAGTTTATAAAGTTTTAAATACGTTTAAGTATCTTAAAATAAAGTTTTAATTTTTTTTTTTTTTTTTACCAAAAACGCATCAAAATGCCTTTATTAACCCCCTGGAGCCATATGGATTACTTTGATTATGGATGAATGCATTTTTTTTTGTTGTTGTTTTAAAACTTGGGCAGCCATTCACAACTATTATAAACCTTGGAAGATGAAGGATATTTTTTAAAAATATCTTAGATTGTGTTCTTTTAAAAGAAGAAATCATATACATGTAGACAGTCATATACACGTAGGATAGTTTGAGGGAGAGTAAATCATGGGATAATTTTCATTTTTGGCTGAACTAACCGACTACATACATTGTAAACTATATTCTTAATAAGGTTTTTCTCCATTCACTCATGTTTTCCAGCTCCTCTGCCGATTCCTGTCATCAGCAGAGACTCTCCTCAGTGTTCTTCATCATCATCATCATCACCAGGCCAGAATTGTTCACTGTTGTGTTCAACTGTGAATGTGAGTCACGTGACTCTCTCCTGGTACAAAGGAAACGGTTTATTGTCCAGCGTCAGTGCGTCTGATCTCAGCATCAGTCTCTCTCTTCCTCTGGAGGTGGAATATCAGGATAGAAACACCTACAGATGTGTGATCAACAATTCATTCACCAACCAGACCAAACATCTGGACATCTCTCAGCACTGTCCGCCATGTTCAGGTACACAAGTTATGATACTAGAACTGTATCAAACATGATCTTGAACTTTTTTCAGTGGTTTTTGCCTTTCCTCAGGCCGCATGCACTGTTGTGGTTTTACTGAAACTGTCATCCGATTGGCTGCCTCTGCTCTGGTGGGCGTGGCTACTGTTGCTGTTCTGGTTTATGACATCAGATCCAGAAGATCGTATCAGAAGAGGAGAGAGCAGACGACCCCGCCGCACGCAGATGAATATGATGATGTGGCATCAGGTCACTAGGTGATGATGATGTTCAGCTGTCCGTTACAGGAATGCAAATAAGGAATATATCAACATCTCAAACTCTGCTGACATACTGTCAGTCATACAGAGAATAATAATCCACAGAATGAAAATATGAAAACAAATACTCTGATAATGGACACTTAAATGTTTCATAAGTGATTATAATGCCATCTGGTGGTTGTTTTTGCCTAATGTCTTGCTGTATCTCTGTTGTTCCAAACATTTACTTTAACATTTTACATTTTTAAACTTTGCCACTATCCTAGGTTTTGCCCATTTGTCAGCAAGAATTTTTTACTCATTTAAAATGCAATACAATTTAGTATGCTCACTTATCTTTTATATTTTAATATGCACAGGTCAGAATAAGTATGTTGTTGATTTTTACATAAATATAAGTGTTACACTGAATGATAATGGAACATTATTTCACCCACATTTTGACATTTGTGACCCTGGAGCACAAAACCAGTCATAAGTCGCACAGGTATATTTGTAGCAATAGCCAACAATACATTGTAAGGGTCAAAATGATTGATTTTTCGTTTATGCTAAAAATCATTAGAATATTAAGATCATGTTCCATGAAGATATTTGTAAATTTCAACCGTAAATATATAAAAAAATTATTTTTGTGAGTGGATATGCATTGCTAAGGACTTAATTTGATCAACTTTAAAGACGATTTTCTCAATATTTAGATTTTTTTGCACCTTCAGATTTATATGATGTATAAATATCAGTTTCAAAAAAATGACCCTTATGACTGGTTTTGTGGCCCATGGTCACATTTTATTCTCCCAAAACTTATTTGAAACCATAAAAGTAGACGTTTTACTTGCATTTAATGTGCTTTCTATGTATATAACATCACTTTTGTAAATTTCTATTGATGCGGACATCTAAATGTCTTTGACCCATAAACATATATAAAATATGCAGTTTCAGAGCAGCTTTATAGAAATAGTTCTGCAGTGAGAAAAACATGTCATGCCTAATGCAGCTTTCAGTCTTCTGCCTAAAAACTAGAAAAATGTGAAAACCATAGACACAATTGTCTTGACAGTGTTTTCTGTTTTTCCCTTTATTACTTGATCAGATATAAACATGAAATCCTAAATGTGAGCAGAATTCAGAAGGACTCTGTACTGATCATTTCAGCAATAAAGTAAAAACACTGATTAATATTGAAAATAATATTCATCCAGCTGTTGTAATTGAGCATGATATATAGAAATGAGAATAAAAAATTAATACATATGTTGCTTTCTTTTACTTGCATCTCTTATCTTTTCCAGTCACTAATTTTTCCAAGGGTTCTTATGGCCTGA
This sequence comes from Culter alburnus, assembly GCA_028476615.1. Taxonomy (NCBI): domain Eukaryota; kingdom Metazoa; phylum Chordata; class Actinopteri; order Cypriniformes; family Xenocyprididae; genus Culter; species Culter alburnus. The sequence continues at coordinate 102,722 of JAOTNS010001257.1, forward strand.
ATGCCTTTTTTGGTCTTAAAGATGCAGAGTAATTTCCATTAGTAAGACCAAAATAAACTGCAGAAAAACTATTTTCAGACAATGTTTTAGGATTAGACAGGATAATGTTTCATTATTATTATGAGTAACTGATTAGTTCCATATACCTCACTTAACTCTAACCTAAAAGGCATCAGAATATAACATTGAATTCACCAATATAGATATTTCTAATATATATATATATATATATATATATGTTTCTTCCCATTTTTAGAAGAAAAGTGTGAAAAATAAAAAAAGTTTAAAAAGTCAGGTACTGTTTATTATTGCTATACAGTATCAGGTACATCGCTGTTTGATTTTATGTGTTCTTCCAGCTCTTCTGATGTCATTAATCAGGAGAACAGTTGCAGTTACAGCAGCCACGCCCATCAGAGCAGTGACGACCAATCGGATCACAGCTTCAGTGGTGTCAAAACAAAGGTCGCAGTCTGAGGAAAAACAATAAATTGAGCACTAAAAAATTGCATAACACAAATTCACAAAAATCCACCAAACTGGATCCAGTGTACCTGAAGGTGTCTGACAGAGTCCACTGATGTCCAGTTGTTGAGTCTTGTAGCTGATGGGATTGTTGATCACACATATGTAGGTGTTTTTATCCTGATGTTCCACCTCCAGAGGTAGAGAGATGCTGATGCTGAGATCAGACACACTGATGTTGGACAATAAACCGTTTTCTTTGTACCAGGAGAGAGTCACATGACTCACATTCAGCACTGAACACAGGACAATCCTTGATGTTTCAGAACATTGTGAAGGGTCAATGAAGATCACAGGAGTGGGCAAAGTAGCTATACATCACAAGAAATGTAAAGGATTAGTTCACTTTCAAATAAAATTTTCCTGATAATTTACTCACCCCCATGTCATCCAAGATGTTCATGTCTTTCTTTCTTCAGTCGAAAAGAAGTTAAGGTTTTTGATGAAAACATTCCAGGATTTTTCTCCATATAGTGGACTTCAATGGCCTCCAAACGGATAAAGGTCAAAATTACAGTTTCAGTGCAGCTTCAAGTGGCTTTAAACGATACCAGACGAGGAATAAGAGTCTTATCTAGTGAAACGATTGGTCATTTTTGAAAAACTGTATATGCTTTATAAACACAAATGATCACCTTGAACGTACTTTCGCTTTCCGTATTCTTCAAAAAGCTTACGCTGTAAGTCCTACGCCTTTCCTATTCAACTTACGGAATGAACGCGGCGCCAGTCCCATTTTTTTCCATAAATAGAATAGGAAAGGTGTAGGACATAAGCTTTTTGAAGAACAGGGAAAGCGATATTTTGTATTTATAAAGCATATACACTTGATTGATGCTGATCTTTTTGCTAGATAAGACTCTTATTCCTTGTCTGGTATCGTTTAAAGCTCTTTGAAGTTGCAATGAAATTGTCATTTTGACCTTCAACCGTTTGGAGGCCATTGAAGTCCACTATAAGGAGAATAATCCTGGAATGTTTTCATCAAAAACCTTAAAGGGTTAGTTCACCCAAAAATGAAAATTCTGTAATTTATTACTCCCGCTCATGCCATTCCACACCTGTAAGACCTTCGGTAATCTTCAGAACGCAAACTGAGATATTTTTGATGAAATCCGATGGCTCTGTGAGGCCTGCATAGCCAGCAATAACATTTCCTCTCTCAAGATTCATTAATGTACTAAAACATATTTA